>CM067374.1:126401179-126460241 GCA_034401795.1 Chaetoderma sp. LZ-2023a | reverse complement strand
GGAAAAGAGGCGTACACTTTATGTCTCCTGACAAAGAAATTGTCCCTAACCACTTTAACCTATCCTATCGAGCTGAATAGTAAGGTTAGTCAGTAACATGCCAGGCCCCAGCAATTAGAGCACGGTCAGCGACCTCAGTGTAAATTGATGATGGAGGGAATAAGGTGATGCGGATATAAATGTTGCTGTTTAGTATTTCCTGGTGTACTGCGGTCCAGAGTTTTTTCTACAATTAAACAAAATATATTAACTGGATGGCTATCAGCCATATACAACTAACCAAAGCAATAAATAGATATGACAGTTTGAATATAATTATATGGGTTAGTAAGTATCACAGGTCGATAAACCTAAACGGTGTGGGTAGTTGAGAGCACCTACAGTAAACAAGGATATTATGAACAGTAATAAAGAAATTATGAATTGCGGTCCTGGGGAGGCACCTATTAGTCATCAGTACCATATACGGAAATTAATAATTAAATGTACGATAGTATAGTTACTTGAGCACTTAATAGACATTGGTACGGAACAGGGTACTATGTGTTACTGAAATTGAGGCACTAACATATTCTTAGTGCGAGCCGACACGTTCTCTGAGGCTGGAAGGGTTTCGCAGGCAGAGCTCCGCAGCTGATTTCTGCAGGCAGGTCTCTGCAAGCTGGCTCCAGGGGAGACACGGTACGAACTCAGGAGAGTTAAACAGAGCCCTGAAGAAATGTCTATTAGATAGTCTCTGTAGCTAATATATAATTTATACGACAGTGAGAAAGCTATTCATCCGGCGACGGAAATAGTAAAGTTAAAGGTTGCCCATTAATAAAGAGGGCTATAATGTTAAGCAGATACAATAACTGGCACATTGTGTGGGATGCGTCGCATAGCTCTTGCGGCGCACCTAGCAAAGTTCCACCAGACTGTGGCCAAAAAATTAATTATAGCACACACGACATGCAGTGTGGAAATTGAAGTCCACTTTTCAGCGTGGTTGGCAAATCCGGGGAGTCATCCACCAAGAATGACTGCAGCTCTATATTCCATAGAATCACATCCCGGGCCGCAGGGGCCCTTTCCGCAGAGGTGTTCCCTTTAGAAAAGTTCGGAAACAGGAAACATAACTTTAATTATTTTGCTCCCAGGTGGCTGTCCTGGAGCATACAAATTGCGTAATGTGGAATATCTGAGAACTGCCTTTCGGTGCGGGTGGGCTGAAAGCCGTTTGGAACCACACACAAAGATGTTCTGTATCTTTCATCGGTGTTCCGGTCCACTCGTTTAGTCCCACACTTTTAGTCAGTTCTCCACACGTCTGTCTCCATGCTGACGATGCTCCCAATTCTCGGTTTTTCACCCCTTTTATACTCGCTGCGACGTCAGAGTTGGGCGCCTCAACCAATCAGCGGCCGAGCCAATCGGCCTGCTGCTATAGTAGTGACGTGGCTACCACGTGTACAAAACACTATATTCAGCTCTATATATATATATATATATATATATATATATATATATATATATATATATATATATATATATATATATATATATATATATATATATATATATATATATATATATATATATATATATATATATATATATATATATATATATATATATATATATATATATATATATATATATACCTGTGCAAAAGTTAAGCACCACCCTATTTTTACGCACATGCGAGGGTATATTCATGTGCTATGAAGAAAGCAATAGCATAAACATTTATGTACCCATCCATCTTAGTGCAAGAGGTAATAATGCAACTAGAGGAATGCTGATTATGATGGTGGGGAAACACTGTATGTTTTTGTTTGAACTTGAAAACGAGGCCTGAATATGGTTACGTTGACACAACTGACAACTATTGCCCTACAGCTGACACACGTGGCTAGATTGTCAGTAATGGTGTCTGAAAACGAAGTTTAACATCTGTGCACGAGTTTGAGACTGTCATTATTAATACCGGGTATATCCACCTTGTGCCTGGATGACGGCCTGGACACGACGTCTCATGCTGGTCACCAACCGACTGATACGCCATTGTGGTATTCGTTGCCATTCAAGATGGAGTGCGTCTGTTAATTCCTGTAGGTTCTGCACAGGAGGATCCCTCCTTCTCACCATGTTTCCCAGAATGTCCCAGATATGCTCAATAGGGTTCATGTCAGGGCTCCTTGCTGGCCATGGTAGGGTTTCGATGGCATTCTGGCGGAGGTATTCATGCACAGCTCTAGCACGATGTGGTCGGGCGTTGTCATCCATGAATGTAGGGTGGGTTCCAGGTGCATGATTTACAAAAAAAAAATATATATATATATATATATACACCTGTGCAAAGGTTAAGCACCAGCAAAAACAATAGAACGTAGAAACATGATGGTACAACTAGGCTGCCATACTTTTTGTCCCTGCGTTAGCTGACATAATTCCAAGTACGAAATACACATGCATGCATGACTTCACGCCGCTTAATGTCCGTGCGTGGCGGGAAACAGCACACGTGTTCAGTTATGTAAAAGTCCAGTTTGAGGTGTAGAACATTACATACAGATTTAGGCGACAAGATTAGTAATTTTGTGTTCATGACCGTGGTTTATTTGTACAGAGAGAATTAGCTCTTGATTGTGAACCGCTATGGCAAGACGAAGGTTAAGTGATCGTGTGAAATGGCAAATCATAGGCATGCATACCACTGGTATGTCATGCAGAGAGATTGGCAGACAGCTGAACATTAACCATACTGTAATCAGTCGTTTGATTGCAAAACATGGGCAAACTAACGAGGTGAAGGACGGGCCTAGATCTGGAAGACCGAAGAAGACTACTGCCCGTGATGATCGAGCCCTAGTACGCCTTGTTAGGAGATCTCCATTCACCAACAGCAGAGTGCTCAGCCAGCAATGGGAAACGCGCAATAGAGTGTCAATGTCTACCGTCAAAAGGAGACTGTATGCTGCTGGCATGAAAGCTAGGAGACCTGTCAGATGTCCTCTCCTCACTGCACACCACAAAGAAGAGCGTCTGAGGTGGTGCAACGAAAGAAGACACTGGAACATGAGATCCTGGAGACGGGTACACTGGTCCGATGAAAGTCGGTTCCTGCTTCATGCCAGAGATGGTCGAACTCGTGTATGGAGGTCCAGACGCACGGCGTAGGACCAACGTAACATCATGGAAGAAGTTCCATTTGGTGGAGGTTCCGTTATGATATGGGGGTGCATCTCATTTGATTGTAAGCTGGATCTGTTGACTGTACCTGGAACACTAAATGGACAAAGATATCAAGATTCCATACTGGATAGAGTTGTGGTCCCTCATTTTGTAAATCATGCACCTGGAACCCACCCTATATTCATGGATGACAACGCCCGACCACATCGTGCTAGAGCTGTGCATGAATACCTCCGCCAGAATGCCATCGAAACCCTACCATGGCCAGCAAGGAGCCCTGACATGAACCCTATTGAGCATATCTGGGACATTCTGGGAAACATGGTGAGAAGGAGGGATCCTCCTGTGCAGAACCTACAGGAATTAACAGACGCACTCCATCTTGAATGGCAACGAATACCACAATGGCGTATCAGTCGGTTGGTGACCAGCATGGGACGTCGTGTCCAGGCCGTCATCCAGGCACAAGGTGGATATACCCGGTATTAATAATGACAGTCTCAAACTCGTGCACAGATGTTAAACTTCGTTTTCAGACACCATTAATGACAATCTAGCAACGTGTGTCAACTGTAGGGCAATAGTTGTCAGTTGTGTCAACGTAACCATATTCAGGCCTCGTTTTCAAGTTCAAACAAAAACATACAGTGTTTCCCCACCATCATAATCAGCATTCCTCTAGTTGCATTATTGCCTCTTGCACTAAGATGGATGGGTACATAAATGTTTATGCTATTGCTTTCTTCATAGCACATGAATATACCCTCGCATGTGCGTAAAAATAGGGTGGTGCTTAACCTTTGCACAGGTTTATATATGCATTGATGCAATGAGTGGAGCCCGTTAGTGCGAATCCGCACAAGCAGCTCCGGCTGCCCCAAATCTACCCCGTCGTACTGATGCAGGTTTAAAAAAAATAATAATAAGAAGAATATCAAATAACAATAAGGTAAAAAAATCTAGTTCAACAGACAGCCTCAGCGTAGCTGAGACTGCATGATGGGATTATGACATTTTCCGCTGTGGTACATTGTGTACCTATGCCACACACGACGTGTTTGCAATGCAGGGATCCGCAGTGATCATTTTTGTGTGAGACACAGCTACGCAAGAATTCTTGTTGCGCAGCTGTGTAGGATGACCGTAGTCAGCCTAGGGACTGGGTTTCAATTTCAAAAACATATATAATAATAAGAAAATTATTTTAAAAATAAACATAATAAAATATTCAGATTTACGCACAAACTACTGATAAATCCTGCTGCATCCGTGACAATAACGTTCACACACATCCGCCTGGAAATTTCCCCAGCATGTATGTGTACCCTGACTCGTACAGGACGGTCATGGCGGGTGGTCTTCTGCTGCCGATATATCACTACTATGAAGGCCTAGGTCGGTGATACTATAACTAGAAGATATGTCATGACATAAGACATGTCCATTGAAGCACTGATGTTGGTGAAAATAATAACAGGCGAGGTGCGTACCGGTGTTGGTGTGAGGACTGCAGACAACTGTGGTGTTTGATGTAGTGGTCGTCGTACAAGCAGATGGCGAGGTGAGCGTGGTGAAGGTAATGATGGGCCATCTGAATGATGCTGTCGTGGATGCGGCACCGGCGGATAACCTCCGGATCTTGATGGCTTTCAGCAGTTTGCTTGCGGTTGTCCGGGGTATGGCACAGATTTCTGTGGTGTGCACAAGGCATCTGTTTCCGGCGTATGGACGTTCTGGTGTTGTTGCTTTCCATACTGCTGGATCAGCTGATGTGCTGGTGCGTGGGTGAGAGGTGATGCTGCTCTGCAGTGGTGAGTGCTGCCATTTCCGTAAGACGAAGCTCTCCGTCAATAATCAAAGAATTTGGAGAAATAGATCTGTCGGAAATGTCCTGGAATTTCGTATTGGACACTGTCACAGGTTTAAAAATTACGACTGAGGTCGGATGGCCGATTACGGGAGATGGTGTTGCGGTGCTGAGTGATGCTGATGGAGACATTGTCGCAGGTGCTGCCAGTGTGGGAACTGCAGGTGATGTTGGTACCGTTACTGCGGGTGCTGCCGGTGTTGTTTGTATGGGTGATATCATCGTGGAGATGTTTGATGCAATGAGGTTACGTGCGGGTTGAGTGCTGGATGCTGATACTGTTGTTGTCATGGATGGTCTTATGTACTGCGGAAACACCATTTCCCGTCATTTTGTTTTCACCGTTTTTCCCATAGGAAGTACTATTATCGGAACCGTAGCCTCTAAACGGGAGGCTAGAACTTCAACGTCTTCGCCCTGTTCACCAGGTTTTAATGTCACTACTAGTACTCGATATTTTCCATAAGGGCATGAGTCACTCCATAGTGGGTAGCGGTGTAAAGGTATTTGCAGTTCGTACAGAATGCGCGCTGAAACAGATGATCATTGTTGATGTGGAGCATCAAGTCCAAATTATGAGAGACGGCATGCTTACCTGGCTGTCCGTTATGCTGTAAAGCTGTGCATAGATGTTTCTTTCCGGAATGAACTGGCGTGGCTTCCTCCGAGGTGTCGGACAGGGCGAGGTCCTCCACAAGTGACATCTTATTTCCGCATTTTTATTGACCTGGGGCAGCCTCAGCTTCCACTTGTGGTAACTCTATAATGGGGATAATAGCGTGAAGTGGGTGAGAATGGGAAGAGGTCGGCAGAACAACGCTTCCGTCCTTCCACTTGGACAACACAAACGAGAAAGTCTTCAGATACGACTTCCCAGATCGAGTAGACCAGCACTGAGGGGGGAGAGGGCAAGATCGTATCTCGTCATCGTCCTCAGCATTAGTTACTTGTTCACTGGACTCCTGGCTTGGTAGGAGAATGGTCCAACTGGCACCGCAGTGCTCTGGATTATCGTCTGGAATACTCGTCTCCGCAGAGACGTCCGTCTGGGTACTGGTGTCACGTGGAATGCCCAGCCCGAGCTCTGGTGCTGGGTCATCACTGATACAAGGTTTAGGCTGATTGAAGTGGATGACTGAGGTCAAGCCATCCGAAGCGTGGATACGGTACGGTCACATCCGACGTCCTACCTACTGCCACATATGGGCCTTTCCACTGGTAACTCAGTTTACTTGGCATGTTTGCAGAATGTCGCGAATCGTGTACCCAAACCATTCTTCCCGTTTCATATGAGTCTCCATGCACCCGCCTGTCATGCCATGTTTTCTGACGCCAGTGTGCAGTGGATAAAGTTGCTCTCAATAGCTCATGGGTCTGTTCTATCCACCGCCGCATGAGCTCTACGTAGAGAGTAGGTGAATTTTTCTCCCCAGAATCCTGGGCATGGCCAGATCCAGGGGCAAGGCTAATTCATGGCCTAACATTAACTGCGCAGGGGTGTAGCCCGTGCTGGAATGTACTGAAGTGTGGTATGCCATGAGCACATATGGGCATCGTAGATCACAATCTCGACAATAAAACCGTGTTTCCTTCATCAACATATCGGCAAGGGTGCGGTTAAATTTTTCCACAATGGCGTCACTCCCCGGATGGTATGGAGTAGTTTGTGTTTTAATGATGTGAAACAATTTGCAGATGCTCGGAGATCGGCCGGCTCTCAAAATTACTTCCTTGATCGGAGTGCAGCTCATAAGGCATTACAAACTGGCAGAACACATTGCTTGTCAAGACCTCCACTATTGTGGATGCCTCTTGGTCTGTCAAAGCAAATGCTTCCACCCACTTCGTGAAATAATCTTGTAACACGAGGATGTGCTTGTTTCCTTCATCCACCGTATTCAATGGTCCGAGCACATCAATAGCCACTCGCTCACATGGTGCACCAACTATTTTAGTTTGTAAGGGTGCGGAATGGTGCTGGCCAAATGTCTTTGACATGGGACACATTGGGCGACCCATGCCTTCACATTATCGTGCATCCCTATCCAATTGAATCTCTGTTTTATCCGTGTTAAAGTTCATTCAACAGTTAGATGTCCGGTGTTATCGTGTAGTTGTTGCATAATTGTATTTCGATAAAATTCCGGAATCACCAAGTGGTTATTAATGTAGAGAACACCTTGGTTAATGTGGCATTCCTCAAACTGCTGGTAGTAATACTTTACTGCTGTGGATAGTGGTGTAACAGATTCCCTTGGAGGACATACCCCCTCCTGGATCCACACATATATGTTTCATGTTTGCGCATCTGTTGCTTGTTCGTGAGCAACTTTCTCCATATTCCACTCTGTGCACTGCAATTTGGGGAAGACTGGAGATGGCTGTGTTGTATGTGCCACAGTGGTGGCTACTTCGGGTTCATCCTCCAGCCCGATTCTGCTCAAGGCATCGACATTTCCATGCAGTTTGCCGGGTCTATGAACCACATTGAAGTTGAAAGCCTGCAGGGATTCCTGCCACCTCGCTACCTGGCCCTCCTGATTTTTTAGGTTTCTGAGCCAGCCTAGGAAAGCGTGATCCATACAGAGAGTAAATGGGCGACCATACAAAAGGTGTTTGTAATACTTGACAAAGTAGACCGCAGCTAGTAGTTCTCGCCCACTGGTCACGTAACGTTTTTCTGTTTTGTTTAGAGTATGCGAACCATAACCCAGTACCTGCTCCGCTCCATCCCCCATGACCTGAGATAGAACTGCGCCAATGGCGTAAGCTGATGCATCAGTAGTGTCCATGATGAAATCGAGTTTAGGGTTAGGATGAGTGAGAATTGGATTGGTCAACAAGAGTTTCTTCAACACCCTGAAAGAACCTTCACACTCACTCGTCCACTCGAATGTTCGATCTTTTTCAGTGATCTTGAAGAGGGGTGATGCAATCTCACTGAAATGACTGATGTATCGGCGATACTATTGACAGAGACCAAGGAAGCTCCTAGTTTCCACGACAGACACAGGGATCTGCCACTCCACCACGGTTTTGGTTTTTGATGGTGAGTAGCCACTCCATTACCGGATATGATGTGTCCCAGGAACTCGATGCTCTGTCTGAAAAGATGACATTTCCGTGGTTTGAACTTAAGATTGGCCGTGCGGAAACGTGAAAGCACGGTGTCTAAATTAGAAGGGGTTTGCTCAAATGTCGGACCAAAGACGATTACGTTGTCAATGTAGCACAGACAGATTTCCCATTGCAGGGTAGTTAATACCTGCTCAATGAGACGCTTGAATGTTCCAGGAGTGTTGTACAAGCCATAGGGCATTTTGCGGAATTGGAAAAGACCGTTTTGGCAGATGAATGTGGTCCTCTCCATGTCAGCCTCATCCATGGCTACCTGCCAGTACCAACTAGCTAAATCAAGGGTACAACACCACTTGGCTCTGTACATGGAATCTAAGGCCTGATCTATCCGAGGTAACGGATAGGCGTCCTTGATGCTAAGATCATTAAGGCGCCAGTAGTCTATACAAAACCACAAAGATCTGTCCTTTTTGCCTGCTAGTACTTTGGGACTGGTCCAGGGGGATGCTGATAATAATAATAATAATAATAATAATAATAATAATAATAATAATAATAATAATAATAATAATAATACAGCATTTGTATAGCGCCATTTATCAATTTGACTAATTTTTAAAGGCGCTTTGGTACATATGTGTTTTTAGTCTTTCTTTAAATTTCTCCCTAGAGCTTATCGTTTTAATATCCAGTGGTAGGGTATTCCAAAGTTTTGGCCCGGCGATGCTGAAAGCTCTGTCTCCACATGACTTCAGATTGGATCCTGGAATGTTTAGCAGGTGTTGATCTGTAGAGCGAAGAGCACGGTGCGGTTGGTGGGGGCATAATGAGATCCTTCATGTATTCTGGAGCTTCATCGTGCATGCATTTCCATGTTAGGAGGATAAGTTTGAAGTCAATTCGTTGACGGACAGGTAGCCAGTGGAGGTGTTTCAATACAGGGGTTATGTGATCACGTTTCTTGATCTTCATCAGGACACGAGCTGCAGAATTTTGAACCTGTTGTAACTTGTTCAGTGACTTTGCCGTTATACCATATAGTAGGCAGTTACCATTATCCAGACGTGATGTTATAAATGCATGGATAAGCGTTTCTGTTGTTTGATGTGTTAAAACAGTTCTTATTGAATTAATGTTTCTTAGATGGTAATATGCCGCTTTGCAAATAGATGTTACCTGCGCATCCATATCCATAAACTGATCAAATATTACACCTAAATTTCTGGCCGATGGATTTGCCGTAATCAGACTGTTTACTAGTTGGACTTCGGTAGTATGAACCTTACTACGTTGATGTTTTGTCGATATCACGAGGAACTAGGTTTTGTCTGGGTTTAGTTTAAGCTTGTTAAATGTCATCCACTGACTAATGTCTGCAACACAATTCCGTACTTGTTCAAGAGCCATGGTCTCGTTTGTATGCACGCTGGGTTGGAATGTCAGGTAAAGCTGCGTATCATCCGCATACATGTGGATCTGGAGATTATGTTGTTTCGCAATGTTTACAATAGGTGCCGAGTACACAGAGAAAAACTTCGGACCGAGAAGTGAGCCTTGCGGTACACCATACTCTAACAGGACACTAGCGCTGGAGGAGTTGGAGATAGTCACAGCTTGGTGGCTGTCTGTGAGGTATCACCTTACCCATGATAAGCCCATTCCAGTTATGCCTATGCTTTTGTTCAATCGCGTGATTAAAATTTCAAGATCGATCGTATCGAACGCGGCAGAGAGATCGAGTAAAACCAGGAACACTGCATTGTGATTGTCTAATGCACGCAGAATGTCATTCTGGACCCTGACCAGGGGGGTCTCTGTTCCATGGTGCTCTCTATAGGCTGACTGAAATTTTTCAGCCAGTTGGTACTGCTGCATATGCTTAGATATACGATCTGCCACGACCTTTTCTACAAGCTTAGACAAGAATGAAAGGTTGGAAACTGGCCGTAATTATTAAGGGTATCCAAGTCCAATGATGACTTTTTGAGCAACGGGGTCACTAAGGCATTTTTCATGAGAGATGGAAAAACTCCATCAGCTAAGGACACATTCACGATTTTTGTGATTATCGGTGCAAGGATTTGAAGATGGTGCTTAACTATTGTTGGTATCGGATCGAGCGAACAAGTCTTGCTTGGCGAGGACATAATGATTTTAGAGATTTCCTCCTCGGTTGTTGGACGGAAAATTTCTAGATCCGGTGGATGGTATAGTTCTTCGTCGTGCACTGCAACAGGGGTTACGCTGTCAAGGTTTTTGCGAATGGTGGCAATCTTCTCAGAGAAGAATGTGTTGAACGTGTTCGCTAAGGTAGCAGTGTCACTATGTTTCGGCAGTTTGGGTTTTGCTTTCCTATGAAGAAGCTCATCTATCACCTTAAATACCCGATGGCTCAATTATTCTGGCCCGCAACATATCCTCTACCTGTTAGTGTGCCTCCGCTTCCATGTGAATAGGGGGACGTCAAACAGGCTGTCTGATGGGTCTGTTGTTTCTGGTGTCGATGGAGTGTCGTACTAGATGAGTCTCTCTGAGGTCCATGTCTCCCGCTGAGAAACTATCGTGATATTTGTGAAGTAATTTTCGTATTTGATATTTTTGAGATTGCATCAAGCCAACTGTGGCATGCAAATATAGGTCATGTAAATGTTCAGCCAAATCATCAGAAGCTGTTGTTGGTGTGATTGCGGGTGGGGCTGTTTCCAGTGATATCACATCCACCAAATTGTCACAACGGGCTCCTGGTTCAAGTGTTATTGGGTCCGCAGTGCCATTGAATACCCGAAACGGTATATGATTTGTGTTGGTGGTGTCCATGATTATGCGGGGACTGGCGCATTGTGAGGCGATCATGTACTCAGGGTCGGATTCCAGCATGGCTGTATGTGTGTTGTTTCCTAACAGTGGTGCAGTGGCCCATAAGATTTTCTCCTGTCCCGGCTCAACTGTGCCTGTTGTTGCCAAAATCACTGCGCATGTGGCATACAGTGATGATTCCGGTCCACGAGGTATCTATCAGCCATGTATGTCTAGTTCCTGTTGTCTGCAGTGTATGACGGCTTCACTGAGGAAATCAGGCCCAAGCAGGGCATCGTTTTGAAGAGACGATTACAACTCGCTGAATGAATTGCATCTCCTCGATCTGTATGATGAGGTTTACTGTTCCAGTAGCTGTTTGCAAAAATATGTTAGTAGGTTTAAGGGTGCGGGCGTTTAATGAGGTGGGATGCTCTCATATAAGCACTTGTTAAAGACAGTGATGGAAGCTCCAGTGTCAACAGTGGCACTAGTGGAAATACCACTAAACAGGCAGGCACATTTATAGATCACCTTTCAGTGGACCTGCGGAAGATTCGCCAAAAATACCATCTGTGAGAGTGGTTTGGGTGCGGCATCATTCTGTATGTCGTCGGCTTGTTTCCGGATAGCCTCCTTAAGTGCAGTTGATGGCTGAGTGAGGAATGGGCCAGTCCGCTGTCGCCGCTGCTGTGTGTGCTTTGGTGAAGACGGAGCTGGTTGTAGCAGTGGTGATGGCTGTGGTGCTGTTTCAGTGTATGCGGAATTAGTGTAGACAGCAGTGCGGATAGGATTCTCGTGATCATGGATAAGCACAACCTGGGCGAGCTACTTCTTGCAATGCATCATTGGTTGTTTAGTGGATGTACAGAAGAAGCAGTGATGCCGTGGGATTCGTCCGTATTTACGGCAGTGCTTTCGTTTGCGGATCTATTGTGCTTAATGTATGGTTTCTTCCAAATCACTGCTGCTGGTGGATGCAGAGGATGATGCTGTATGGGAAGGTGTGTTGCATACCACCATTGGATGCCGTTGATTCAGTGGCTTTGGGGGCATCACAGTGCTTGCAGAAACGTTGGTTCAGCGGAGGTGCTACAACCTACCACTGCCGTTTTACATAGGAAAGAAGGTTTGCTAGACGCGGAGATTGCCGGGTTACAGTTTCCGCTAGAAGGGGATGTCAGTGCTGCAGATGTGGGAGGCATCGTACGTAACGGCATATGAGAATTCGGATGCTTGTAAGTATGCGAGAGTGTAGAAGGTTGGGTACTAGTGTTGGCCACCTGACATTGCTGTACGGAGGCTGCAGTTGAGCCGGGTTGTGAGAACGGGCACCAAAGTGACTCTAATCAGTGCCCTTGTTAGTTTAATGGATTGTCCAGGTGCGGGGTTTGTCAGTCAGCATTGTTGACAGAGGTCGGTTAGGACACTGTTCCCTCCAGTGGCCTGGCTGACCACATCCGAAACATGTGTTAGTTGGTGGTGAGGAAGCGGTTATGATTGGTGTTCTAATGGTGGATGTTGCTACTGTGGTGCTGAGCGTGGTGACCAGGTTAGTGAGTGCGGAGATTTGTTTGGTAATCTCTTAAAATCTTTCGTGCATGTTTTGTCTATTGTTGTTATTTTGCTGGTTCCTGCAACCTGGGGCATTGCTGTGGCCTCCCCGGTACGACTGGCCACGACCTCTTCCCCTAGGCGCTTGATTCTGACTGGGGTTGTATTCTTGCTGCACGTGTTGTAGTGCGCGCCATTCTGTTGCTGGTGCCGGTGGACTGGTGTTGTTGGTCATGGTGGTGCGATTTATATCATTCATTTCATTTATAGGGTGCAGTTGGCGACAATTATTTTTCTCCCGCTCTAAGAAGTTTTTGATCCGGACCATGGTGGCCGTTAATTGTTGTAGGCTATCGTGATCTGCGAGGAACAGTTTTTCTTTTAGGGTGGGTTCTCTGCTCAGCGCGTCGATGAATGTATCCAGATGTAGGTGTGTGACGCCCTCGAGATTCATCCTGGGATACACGCGGGTAACTAACCGATGGATGCGGTTCACTAACTCCGTTAGGGTTTCACCCACACGTCGACGTAGATTTTTCAGTTGTAGCTGACTTGTTTCTCTGAGAGCTGTGTCGCTGAATCTTTCCAACAATGCCTTCTCCAGTTCGTTGCAGGATGGAGTGTAGTCTGTGCCTAAGTCTGCCAGAACTTGCAAAGCTTTTCCTGACAACTTTTCGGCTAAATACTCCCCCATCTGACAATTGCTCCACTGGTTAGTCCTACTTATTATTTCAAATTGCACTTTAGAATTAGCCCAATCAGTCTCCCCACTAAATTCAGGGTGGGGGTGAAGAATGATCCGGCCATGTCCTCATGGAGAAGTAAGTGGTGTGAAACCTGATGGTGGTGCTGGCGAAGCTGCTGAGAATGCGGATGCTGGTCGGCCTGTATGTGGTGGTGGTGGTGGCGGTGTTTCTCGTCGATGTCCCTGTCTATGCTGACGCGTCTGTGAAGGTGATTCTCGTCGATGATGTGTTGCATGGTACGTAGGTTCTGCCGAATACTGCCCTGATGCAGTTCCATAGATTGGTGTAGGTCTATAGACGTTCCTGATGATCTGAGATATATTCCTCATATGGAGATGGTGAAGGTGACTGACGCAGATGATGTGTGTGATGTGGACGTCTTCTGATGGTTCGTATCGTGGTACTGTCGGATAATACGGTGATGAAGCACGAAAAGGAGGAGATATGGAATATGGTACATGAGCATTCGGCCTCTGGTCACCTATTGATGACGTAGGCGAGCATAATGGTCGTGAAGGTTGTGGTTGCCCCCATGGGTTTTTTTACATGGTCGTCCGCGATCCGACATAGATTGTGGTGGCCTATCGCAGAGATCCGATAATGTGATGTATTGAGTTCCCACCTGTGAGGCATCGTGGAATGTCCCCTCGCTGATCGGTGAGAACTCGTGTTGAGGGTGTGCTGATCGTTCTGCAACAGGGAAATTAGCGACATCGTCGGTGAGCACGTGAGCGTAGTACTACGTCCATCATATGATGCTACTTCCATATCGAGGGAGATTGACTGTCGGATGAAGGAGACTGAAGCTCGTGGGTGTTGAGTGTAGGCGTGGGCTCGCTTCTCGTTCGAGCCCCACATTGGGCACCACATGTAGCTCGTGGGGGTTCATACTGGTCCGCTATTAGATTTCCAACAATCGCACCACAAGTGTATGATGACTGAGATGGCTAGTTAGCTGCAGATCCCGGGGTTGATGATCCCGTATGATGCCTCTCCGAGACATACAAAGACCGGCCTCTAGAGCCGGTGGAACACTGATGTTCCAGTTTGGCTGGGCGACCATTGCCGCTGAGATTGAACCACATGGTGTCATCCCAACTATTTGTGTCACCGGTATGTCTGTCCATACTAATATAGAGAATGGAACAATTTAGAATTAAACAGTAGAAATATAAATGAATACTATACAAACAGGATACTCGTTTGACAGTAAGCGAGCACACAATAATACACAATATAGAGCTAGCTGGTGTTCTTTCAATGTGGCTTCGCCAGAGATACCATAAAAATTCTTGAATCCGCAGAGATATCCCTGTAAGAGAGAATGGCATCAAGATCACTGATTAGTTTAATATAAACTAGTATACCCCTAACACACACGAAGAGAATCCTGTTGCTGTGAGAGAAAAGTGCCTCGTGTGGGCCCTCATCACTGAAGATCTGCATCGGTGCGAGAGGGAGGTACCTCGCATGGGCCTCTGTCACAGGAATTCGCGTGGTTGCGAGAGGCAAGTGCCTTGCGTGGGCCTCCATCACAGGAAAATGCCTTCGACACTGAAGCGGAGGAAAAGAGCTGGAAAAAAGGGCCACTCTTTTGTTCAACAGAAAATACTAAGTGCTGAAAATTCTAGTGAAGCCATAATTAATGTGATGCATACTGGTTTATGTGAAGACGGAATGAGCGATTTCCGAAGAATTCCTGAGTGACCATCTTATGCAGTTGCAAAGATACTGAATTGGTAGATGCCACTTTATTTATGCGGGCCTTCTGCTATAGTCTAACCTACCTTTTAGTTGTTAGAAACGGAAACTAGTTTTGGCCACAAGTGGCAGGGATTCCTACCTAGCTGTAGATACAGCTGTCCAATGGGCGCAGACGCTCAGCTTCCCGTGGTTTGCTTTGGAATAGCATCTACCTCTAAGGACAGCATGCGTACATGTTATGACACAAGGCATCCAAATTCGATGAAAATACGGCTGCCCTGCTCCGCAACCACATAAAACATCACCTGGACAATGGCTACATTTCACACAAGCAAGTGTGATCACTAACATGTTATTAATGTGGGGATGGAGAGGCGAATATTCATCGTGAGTGTCCTTCTCGCGAGGGCATGGCGGATTCCAAGATCTCACCCAGACACTGCAATGAGTTAGATGGAGATGCGCCTCCTGTCTGTCACCGACTCCTACGGATCTAACAATTGACCTGTCGTTAGGATTATATTCCAATATGCCCAGATATGCACTGCGGGCCGGTAAATAAACTAACTAACTCACATTTATAAGTATATGATTCCGCAGTGCTTCCTTCATTGGCAGGGTTATCTAGCTAACTAGTATCCGGAGATATGGGGGAGATGTATGTAAATCAGCACTTTAACCATCATCGCTCGGAAACCTCCGTTAGTTTCCCAGGGTCGGATCTGATCAACGTGCTGATGGGAAGTCCAGACAATTAGAAAGCCATACGGCTGGTCGATTGTGGAAAGAGACAATAACTGTAACTTAATATATGAGGCCCTATAGGTAATTGGCCAATTTCACACAACCTTGCCGGAGTGCGGGACTACATTGCCGCAACAACATGAAAAGAGGCATACACTATATGTCTCCTGACAAAGAAATTGTCCCTAACCAGTTTAACCTATTCTATCGAGCTGAATAATAAGGTTAGTCGGTAGCATGCCGGGATCCAGCAATTAGAGCATGGTCAGCGACCTCAGTGTAAAATTGATGATGGCGGGAATAAGGTGATGCGGATATAAATGTTGCTGTTTAGTATTTCCTGGCGTACTGCGGTCCAGAGTCTTTATACAATTAAACAAAACATATTAACTGGACGGCTATCTGCCATATACAACTAACCAATGCAATAAATAAATATGACAGTTTGAATATAATTAGATGAGATAGTAAGTATCACAGGTCGATAAACAGTTAGTTGAGAGCACATACAGTAAACAAGGATAATATGCACAGTAATAAAGAAATTATAAATTGCGGTCCTAGGACCGGGGAGGCACTTATTAGACATGAGTACCATATACGGAAATAAATAATTAAATGTACGATAGTATAGTTACTTGAGCACGTAATAGACATTGGTACGGAACAGGCTACTATGTTGGCGCTAATGTATTCGTAGCGTGAGCCGACACGTTCTCTGAAGCTGGAAGGGTTTCCGCAGGATGATCTCTGCAACTGATTTCCGCAGGCAAGTCTGTACAAGCTGGCTCCAGGGTAGACACGGTATGAACTCAGGACAGTGAAACAGAGCAGTGAAGAAATGTCTATTAGATAGTCTCTGTAGCTAATATATATTTTATATGGAAGTGAGAAAGCTATCTGTCCAGCGATAGAAATAGTAAAGCTAAAGGTTGCCCATTAATAAAGAGGGCTATAATGTTATAATGCAATAACTGGCACATTGTGTGGGATGCATCGCATAGCTCTTGCGGCGCACCTAGCAAAGTTCCACCAGACTGTGGCCAAGACGTTAATTATAACACACACGACATGCAGTGCGGGATTTGAAGTCCACTTTTCAGCGTGGTTGGCAAATCCAGCGAGTCATCCACCAAGAATCACAGCAGCTCTACATCCCGGGCTGCAGGGGCCCTTTCCACATACGTGTTCCCTTTAGAAAAGCTCGGCAACGGGAAACATAACTTTAATTAGTTTGCTCCGGATGGCCGTCTGGGAGCAACCAAAATTGCATAATGCGGAAAGTCCGAGAACTATTTTCTGGTGCAGGTGAGGTGAAAGCTATTTGGAACCATGGTGATGTTCTGTATCTTCCGTCAGTGTTCCGGTCCTCTCGTCTAGTCCCACACTTCCAGTCAGTTTCTTCCGACGGGTCGGTCTCCACGCCGATGATGCTCCTGATTCTCGTTTTTTCACTCCTTTTATACTCGCTGTGACGTCAGAGCTGGGCGCCTCAACCAATCAGCGGCCGAGCGCCAGCGAATCAGCGCGCTGCTATAGTCGTGGCGTGGCTACCACGTGTACAAAACACTATATTCAGATATATATATACGCGATTACGACGGTATGGCAATATTCTAAGTATAATTTAGCGGGGAGCTTTGACGATAACTCGGCCATTTCTTAACAGATTTTAAAACTGTAAAAAGTACTGTAATCCTCGTCTCATTCCGGTCCTGATAGGTCCCGAAAATGACGAGAACAATGCAGAATTAATAAATTACTAGTACCGATACGGTACACTATAGGCATGCACTCGCTCCCAATCTCGACACTCGTCGTCAGGGAAGCTCTGATGCGCACGCATGCGCACTAAGAGTCTTAACCTCACATAGGGCTTACATACACTTATTGCTCTACCCAGGGGAGTGCGCTTCAGAACGAATCCGGCATGGCCGGTTCATACCCAGCTTAGCTGGGACGGCCGGTACACATCCGGTTGATCTGTGCTACAATATTAAGTATAGATAAATAAATTCAACCCAACGATAATAGAAAATATATTGTTCGAGATGATGATGAGATCACATAATCGTTGGATATGTGAGAGAGGCTGCTGAGTGTTGAGATTAGGCTAAATTAACATTTCTCAAATACTGGTAACCATGTTTCTTATTTAGGTTTATTCCAGAATCTCCACGTTGGCTAATGGCGAAAGGGCGATATAAGGAAGCACAGGCAATTCTCGAGGACGTAGCACGCGGGAACAAGACAGTTATGCCGAAAATCGATTTAGAAGATACCGAAAAATCTGAGCAGAATGGAGAAATAGAACAGGTGAAACCATGGCAGATGTTTAGCTCGTGTGTTCTGCTCGTCCGTTGTCTCATCATCTTCTGGAACTGGTATGTGCATCGCGCCCCTTCTCTACTCTACTTCAGACTAGACGGGAACCGGACAGTAGTTGGACTGTTAGCACCTGGCACTTTGTTTTTACAAAACTTGGAATTCGACATAATAATTCTTATTTGACATCATATAATATCCATGTTCGACATCATATTGACAAATGAATTCCCATTGCATTTTCTGTTGATGATTCTGATTGGCTGACTGGATTTAGCCAATCACACGTATCAATACGCCAGCACGGGGAAACGTCTACAATAGGATCATGTGAGTCTGCGGAAGTGACTCGTCGGGTAGTCAGTCCGGCATGCTAGCAACCACAAGAAGATGTTCTTCATAAAGATTGCATTTACCAGAGAAAATTACATTTGTCCGCTGACCAAGTGATGCCTAGTGATTCCGAGCATGTCGTGTATCAACTAGATTTTATAACAGTTACATTATATTTGTTTCCTTTCATTATTTACTATTTATTTATAGATAGCCGATTGATAAAGCAATTATGAATTGTAATGGAACTCCAGATTATGTGACATATATGTTTCTAAATCAATTAAATACAGGTACTATATTGCGTGCCACTGTTGCCACATAATGGTTGGTGTGGCCGGTAACTCAATTGCAGTATGCTTAAAATGTGTTACCATAATGTATTCTCCAAAATGTATGTGGGGTGACCATGACTGGTGTTACTATCCATTCTTTTAGGATCGTTGTAACAATGGTGTATTATGGCCTGTCTCTGAACAGTGGGAATTTAGCGGGTAATACCTACTTGAACCTATTCTTGTCAGGATTGATAGAGTTTCCCGCGTACATTCTGTGTTTGTTCCTCTGGGATAGAATCGGGAGAAAGCCCGTACAGGTAAGAAATATACTTAAGTATTCATATTTCAATAGGAGAATTGAGGAATCCAATTTTAGCCATTCCGCGCCCATCTCTCGCCAAGGTCCATCCACCCCTCGCTTGTGTTGGGATCGATCGATCCATGAACTCCATGACTATCAGTTTCCAGAAAACAATACAGGTAACCTGTTGGATATTTTGAATTTAATTGGGTGCAGTTGCTGCCATATTCAAAATATTCAACAGCGTGATTATTAAATATTAAGAATATACAATTCGTACAACAACGCTAAGTCCATCATCAGTTAATCGTTCGCGACGAACTTAGCTATTTGATTGATTATGCCGTCATCCTACATACCATACAGTTGATTATGACGTCATATTAAGACTGAGAAACTGAAATCATCCATCGCGATGCAGCCACGCTGAACCATCATAGTCATGACGCCATGCATGATTCGATTAATCCCGTCTTTAACTCTTAATAGTCGGACACGAATTGTATGTTTTTTAATGTGCATTCTATTGAATATTTTGAAACTAATTTGACTGGGTGTTGTTTCTGCCATAGCCCATAGGCAGCAACAATACCCAGTCAAATTAGTTTCAAAATATTTAACAGCTTACCTGTTTAGTTTTCTGGAAAGTAATAGGCAGGGAGCTCAGAGATCGATCGATCCCAACATAAGCGAGATGTACGTGGAACTTAGCTACACATGGGCGGGACATAGCTAAAACTGGAAAGCTCCATTGTGCGTGATTGATACAACGAACTCTTCTGAGCAATGCGTCATATCTATGTGAACACTGATGAGGAATTATTGGATCCAGGCAATGGATTAACCAGTATGGACTTTTCATCTACAGGCAAGGGAGGGATCCGATCTGTTAATCTATTATCTGACATCATAATCAACATACGTCCCTTGTTAGCTGACGTTGCAATCAAAATGGCGTAGTTCCGTTATGAAATGGGAAGAGTCTGTCACGAAACGGTATAAAGCTTAACATAAGATGATTTTAATTTCATATAAATAAATTTCGTAGGTTTAGTTGTGAATTTGCATTAGGGACTCGTGCCTTTGATTCAATTTGACAACTTAAAACATATTAACTTGTATGCAATGAAATCAACATATGATAAGATTTGTTTCGTTTCATGACATCTAGACACACAATTTAAGCCTCTAAAAGTATATAATTTAACAATTTTATTTTAAACCATTCTCCTGTGAATATTCAGCTTTAATCATTTTGTTCAGTATTTTATATATCGACATACATTTCTTGTAGTAATACCATTTCCTGAAAGCTTCCTCTTGTCCGACCATATATACAACAGCAAGATATTAATCTAATATCGAAAGTCGTTATGACCAAGTCATTAACAAGAATAATTAGCATAATGAATAGCAGTTCTACTCGGGAAAAATGGCTACCTTTACGATGCAGTGTTTATGGGGCGGAAGATGAAACAAAGACACGACCAGAATATAAACCTATCTACACTTTCTGAAGGACTATCAGAATATTAACACCAGGATACATTGGTGAAGTATCTGCACGTCTTCACCGTACCACATTATTTTCCTCGATTAACGTATGTCGACTCGCTATAGTCTATTTTAGTGATTGCCTTTTCGCTGTCGTTGAAAATAATAGAACCCAATTGCAGCTTATCCAACAAACTGTGTTCAGGAAAGTGAGCACAGCATAGCTCATGACATCCAGCATTAATAGATATTAGGCCCATAAACACAGTCCGATAAAGTCCATGTATGCGTTTAAATTTCCATCACTCTCACTTATTGTTATCACATTGTTTTTCGGCGAACCTTTGACATGTATTATGTTAGTTGTCATGTCAACATGAATTCGTCAAATATGTTACCGTTTCCGAAAGGATAACACCGAGATTTTCAACTGATTTGGCCTTGCCGAGGAGATGCAACATATTTTGCCCCGTCAAGTGATACAGTATTGTAGTCGTGGTAAATTCCATTATCACACTGCCAGATTACAATTGCTAAAGCGTTTCCATGGCTCAGAATGTATTATCATCATGTTACAACAGGCCAACTCTTTCAGCTCCAAAATTTATTGCGAAATTATCAGGGAGAAATGAATCCCATCTGGGTCAATTACACACGTTCATTTTATATATTTGTTAAGATAATTTTCAGGCATAAAACTTTCTACTGAATATATTATCTCTGGCGAACTTACGTTATAACTAAGCTTATATATAGATGTACATTGATATTCTTGTGTTATTGTCTAGGTGGGTTCCATGGTCATTGGCGGTTTGGCATGTATAGCTACAGTCGGCCCTGTGCTTGTAGGATCAGCTGACCCTTGCGAAGACTCTGGTAAGCGTCCAATAATCCTTTATGTTTATGGCAGCAACAGCTTCCAGTCAAATTAGTTTTCACATATTCAACATAATGAAATTCTAAGGAAAATGCCAGGTTCGTTACGACTTACCCCATTTTAATTGTGACTTCAGCTAACAAGTAACGTACCTGATTTTGATATGCACTTGAGTGGCAGATCAGATCCTTCGATTAATGCGTGTCCAACTGAATATAAGAATTGGTACATTCATATGTTGACTACTATTTTGACCATAGCACGATGAAAGGGTGGCACATATGATAATTATCTGTATCAAGAATGGGATATTATGGTATTTAAGCACCAATTCACCTTTACAGTGTATCCATCTATCATCTGACGTCATATGACGGCATAATCAGCTGAGCGGCGTGTAGAATGACGTCATAATCATTATGTCATAAATGATTCTATTTAGCCCGTCTTTAACTCTTAATAGTCCGACACGTTGTACGAATTGTATGTCTCGATTATTTAATAAACATGCTGTTGAATATTTTGGAACTAATTTGACTAGTCGTTGATGCTGTTTGACAGCAACAGCACCCAGTCAAATTAGTTCCAAAATATCCAATAGCTTACCTACATAGTTTTCGGGAAATTGCTAGCCAGAGAGTTCAGAGATCGGTCGATCCCAACATGAGCTAGGTGTGGGTGGAGCTTAGATGGAGATGGGTGGGGCATAACAAAATCTGGAAAGGTTCATTATCTGTACCAAGAATGGGATATTATAGAATTTAAGCACCAATTCTCCTAAATCTGAGCATACGATATCAATATCACATACAATATCATGTACGTATTCTGAGGTTAAGCGATTGAAAAAGGCCAATGGATGAATCTAGTTTTGGGTATACCCCGTCAATATTTAGCTAATTGAAAATAAAGATTCAGGAAATGCAGGGATCGACCCCAACACGGTCAGGTTCCCACGCTTTGCCGGTGCTGGGATCGATCGATCGATCAATCCCTGCACTCCCTAAATCTTAATTTCCAACAAACTGTGCAGGCAAGATGTTGAATATTTTGACACTAATTTAGTTTCAAAAATATTCAACATGTTTATTAAATAGTAAAGCCATAGCATTCGTACTACTTGATGGAATATCAAGCGTTTATGACGGACTATATCGCGTCATTCATGACGTAATGGACCGTTCCATAGTAGCTATGCCCCGCCCATCTCTAGCTAGGCTCCTCTCACACCTCGCTCGTGGTGGGGTCTCTGAACTCCCTTACTATCAATTTCCTGAAAACGATACAGGTAAGCTGCTGAATATATGGCATATTTGAAGATGGTCTATGCGTTGTTGTACAAATTGTTTGCTTTTGCTATTCATCGATCACCAAATGCCCTAGATATCAATTTCCTGAAAACTATACAGGGAAGCTGTTGAATATGTTGAAACTAATTTGACTGGGCGCTGTTGCTGAACAGCTGCTATAGGCAGCAACAGCACCCAGTCAAATTAGTAACAACATATTCAACAGCTTCCCTGTATAGTTTTCAGGAAATTGATAGCTAGGACATTTGGTGATCGATCAATCCCAACACGGCGAGGTGTGGGTGGAGCTTAGCTAGTGATGGGCGGGGCATAGCTAAAAATGGAAAGGTCCATTGATTATGATATCAGTCTAAACGCGACGTAGTTGTGTATGACGTTATATGATTTACTGAAAAACGTGATTCCTTTATTGCATCCATAACCTGAGCAAACACTTACCTATTAAACAGACAGTTACTAGTAGCTATAAATATATTTGGAAATACTCAGTATTATCTTCGGTAATATGGCAATACTGCATACTATTTTTTCTTCATAAATACCGGCCCACCCCCAACCCCCAACCCCATATTTGTTATTATTTGTTTCTTTCTTGGAAACTCACGTGCGCATAAGCGCTTCTCATTTTAGTGAAGAATTATATTTACAATCCAATTAAAAATAACTAAACCCGTCTTAACCCCTCTTGTGTCAACCGCGCAGTAAAGCACTCAAAAGACTATGTATTTCAATTAACGATATAATTGCCAATACTTTTCAAGGAAATTTTGATTTTTGCCGGCAAAAGAATATTTTTGTAAATTTATAACGAAAATTTACAAGAAAAACTTTCTGTTATCCTTCAAATGGACATTGATCAAAAGTGTAATGGTCAAGAAAATTCTAATTTGTATTTAGCCATTGCCCAACTGCAGACCAAGAATAGTATTTTTGAAAATTTACCACTAAAATGACTGGCGCGGGTACCGAGCCAGTCATTTAAGTGGTAAATTTTCAAACTTATTCTTCTCTTAGCCTGGAAATGGAAATTTCTCAGGATCACGGTAGCGGTAGTTTCTGACCAACTTGACCATTAAATGGTTAGGTTGACACAGGAGGGGTTAAATGCTAGTATTGAAGCAGTATAATTGTTTATAACATAACATGACCCGTATATTAATTAACCCATATTGTGTGAACAGCGCCTCAAAGCGCCCAAAATGATATATATTTATTATACTAATTAACAATTCAATGCTGATGATTTGGAACAAGAATTAAATTGTTGCTCATTGAATGCAATTGTTGCTCATTGAATGCAATCCATTTGCAGTGCAGGAGAAGATAATTTTCCAATAACATCTACAAAAAAAAAGAAATTTCTGGTGCCCTGTAAATGCATGCTGTTTTGCACAGCGTGAACATCATAAGGGGAAGCCTATCCTAATTGTGTGCACAATCAATACACATTTGCAGGCCAAGAAAATACTTTTTTGAAGATTTACCACTGGAATGACTGGCGCGGTTACCGAGCCAGTCATTCCAGTGGTAAATCTTCATAAATAGTGTGCACTTGGCCTACATTACTCAAGAGTTTTGCGGAGACAGGCTTTGATCGGCATGGCTATTAAAGCAAGTCAACGCAAGACCATTTCGTATGTTTGTATCGAAGCAGGAGAAGAGTTTATAACATGTTTCCGGTATATTAAATTTCTAGCTTTATGGACTAATGCATCTTTAACATTATTGAAATCATAGTTTAATACTTTTTCTCCACCAGGCCTAGAAACGGCTACTATGGTTTTGTCTTTAATTGGTAAATTCGGAGCATCAGTCGCCTTTGCTACTATTTACATCTATTCGGCCGAACTGTTTCCAACTGTCGTGAGAAATGCCTCGATGGGAATGAGCTCTATGATGGCAAGGTTCGGAGGGATGCTCTCTCCCGTAATAGCGGACTTGGTAATATGAGTATTTTCTCAGGGTATCGTGTCAAAATGTTTTATTGCATTATTTTGTGACTTTAATAGGTATCTAGATAGCATATTTGTAATTTGGCCACACCATCGAGAATATTTTACAAAATTCCTACTGACTCTAAATAGTTATTCCCCCAATATCACAATTACGGCAGATATCAGTGATAGGTCGGTTGACTTCTTAGACTTAACGGTCTACAAAGGCACTAAATTCAATGCATCAAGTTAGTTATATCATACGGTTTATTTCAAGCCCACAGATTCGCATCAGCTACACACTTTCGAAGAACTAGTAAAATCACAAATCATTCGATTTCATAGGAACTCTAGCGATAAAGAAGGTCTAAATTCAGCATGTTCACCCCTATTTCATGCACTGAATACATGAGGCTACCCACCCGCCAAGTTTGGAAAATCAGGTCGGACACCTTATACAGAAAATAGCATATAAACAATATAACACAACAGACCAGGCCACCAATAAGATTAGCCACAACCAACCAGTACCTGGGAATGAACACTCCAGGAAATGTGGACAAACTATGTGTAAATTAGACAGGTTTCTCCGGAACCAAGAGAGTCTTTCAAACCAGAGACAAGTTCCACATTAAACCATGCTTGGATGGCGACACAGAAAATATATATAATTATATATATATATATATATATATATATATATATATATATATATATATATATATATATATATATATATATATATATATATATATATATGCCTAGTGACACGCACGCTGAATGGACCGTTTGTCATACATATCTTTTGTGATACAGCTTGAATGATAGTAAGTAAATTACATTTTCTGTGTCGCCATCCAAGCCTGAATGAGGACACTATTGTAGCTAAGCATTTCAATCTGCCAGACCATCTCATCCACCGCGATTTGGAGATTTTACCAATTGAGCAAACGCCAATTTTAGATACAGAAGAAGAAACAGAAAAGTGCCGACTTCTCAGAGAATCATTCTGGATTAAATGTCTGCAGACAAAATGACCGTGTGACCTAAATGTAGACTCAGGCCTATCAGATACAAGGGGGGTAGTCTCCTTTGTCCTAACGTACAATTAAAAAAATGTCGAAGTGGCGAAAATTTTCAAAGAAAAATACATTACGTACTAAATTACGTGAACCCTTTGGGTCAAGACCCGTTAGTGCCTTTAAGAAAAATCCTAATCTCCGCAGCCTCGTAGTGAAAGCAAAACTATGTAAAGGACAATAATTAACGTACAGTGGAACCTGTTCATAGCGACCAGTTTAGGCACAGTCAAAGAGAAGTCGCTAAAGAAACGTGTTCATTTAGCGTTGGCAATCAATACAGCTGGTGACTTTTGAGACTGCAGAGTTGCACAACCACCCATCTTCGAGATTCACCTCCCTCTGGTCCCACAGGCAGGTGATGGCTATGGACAGGTAGGGGTGTAGACGGAAAGAAACTATTGTGTTGCGCTAAATATAAACTATATAACATACAATATATTAGAACAATGCTAATATCATCGATCATTGTGACAAAATCAACACACTCTCAAGTAATAAAATAAACAAGAAATGTTCTTACGTCTGAAAAGCTGAGCCAGTGCGTTAACAATATACTACTACTAGTACTACTACTACTACTACCACTACTACTACTACTACTACTACTACTACTACTACTACTACTACTACTACTACTACTACTACTACTAATACTACTACTAATACTAATACTACCACTACCACCACCACCGCCACCGCCACCGCTACTACTACTACTACTACTACTACTACTACTACTACTACTACTACTACTACTACTACTACTACTACTACTACTATTACTACTACTACTACTACTACTACTACTACTACTACTACTACTACTACTACTACTATTGAAGCTGCTGGTAATTAGCTATGTTGTTGCATCACAATTCCTTTACCGCGTACACGTTTTGGATATTCCAGGCTATGTTTGTATCTGGTAATGAAGGAAAGATGTTACCATTGCTGGTGTTCGGTGTATGTTCTGTGACTGCCGGTATCGCAGCACTCTGGCTACCAGAAACTCTCAATCATAAACTCCCTGATACAATAGAAGAAGCGAAGGATTTCGGAAGGTACATTTATATCGATAGGGTAACGTCTGCTGGTTTCCTATTATTCCACTACGGTTGCAAGTGACATTTGCGTTGTATCTCAACCTGGCACCTTCCTAGGCGGAAAATCACATCTTCTAGTTTGTTTCAGTACAATGCGGTTTCCTAAGCAAATCTCTTTTGAGCGACAACGAGATCGTGTTCCTTTAACCGTTTAATGGTCAAACTGACCAAAACAGCTTTGCAAGGGTCTTGAGGCATGTCTATTAGCAGGTCTAGAGAATAGTATTTTTTGAAAATTAACCACTGGAATGACTGGCTCGGTAACCGAGCCAGTCATTGCAGTGGTAAATTTTCAAAAATACTCTTCTCCTGACCTGCAAATGGATACTGGGTAAGCCAAAGCTTGAATTTTCTTGACCACTACCCCTTTAATGGTCAAGTCGGTCAAAAATTTCCGAGGAAAATTTAGAAAAAAGTCGATTAATATTAACATTTCTCGAAAAGTGTTAACTATTAATTAACATGCTTAATTGATATAAGTAGTATTTTTAGCGCTTTTTAACACAAAACGAGTTAAGTCAGCTGGTTCAGAGGCATTTATCTTAAGTACCCAACATTGTGACGTCACAATCAAAATGCGGCACCTGTTATCTGACGTCTCTATCAACGTGACGTAAGTCCGTTACAAAGTCCAAAAGTTCACCAGGAAAATGTAATGAATCGCATGTTTTGGTGAATTTAAAATTTACTAAACTTTATACTAAATCTGTCGAAAACAATTTGATTGGCAGTTGTTACTACGGTAAACAGAAACAGCTTCCAGTCAAATTAGTTCCAAAATATTTATTAGCTTTACCTGTAACTTGTATAATTACTTTAGAAGGGATCCTGGGAATTCAGAGATCAAAGTGTAGATTATTAATCGACTCCCTTACGCATACAGAGTGGGATCCGATGCTTTGCAAGAAATGGACGATGAATAGCTCTGTATACATGCTTTGTTATATTTATTGGGATCATCTCAAAAGAGCGTCTCAAATGACCTACTAAATTCCGTGTGGTTCAAATCATAAGCGCATTTTCCCCGATAACCTACCCCGCCTCCTGTCTACAGCGAGGAATTTAGATTTTGTGTTATTCTGTGGAAACCTTTCTGAATAATAACATTATCTTATCATGACATAAGTTGGTCACCATCATAAACCATTTTATCTCTTACTAGTGCAATAAAGTCGCGTAGTACCGCCGTAGCGAACAATGTATTACGACACGTACCTGGTCCGTCAGGTACTTCTAGTCATGAATTATGATGGTATATATCGGCGAAACGCTCGGAAATTCAGGCAAATATAACTGTATATTAACCCCTCTTGTATCAACTTAGCTCTCTACTGCTCAAACTGGCCAACAAACAACTTTGCAGTGGTCTTCAGAAATGGCTATTTGAAAGGCCTGGAGAAGAGTATTCTTTAATATTTACCACTAGAATGACTGACTCGGTAACCGAGTCAGTCATTCTCTTGGTACAGTTCCAAAAGTACTCTCCTGGCGACCTGTAGATGGACACTGGTTGAGTAAAATATGTTCTTCACATCTACTCCTTTAATGGTCAAGCCGGCGAAAAAAAATCCAGTGGTAAATTTACAAAAATAGTCTAAAATTTAAATATTGGCCATTAAAATGTTTAATTCATATATATCAAGTAGTATTTTGACCGCTTTGAGGCGCTGTTGACACAAGAGGGCTTAAGTTTCATACATTTTCGTGCACATCACTTTCGTTTTGTTATGCATTAGCCATTGTTCTCAGTAGTGAAGCGTGAGATCCTTAAACTGGAAAATGCAAAAGTTAATGAATATTCTGGGGGCTGACGTGAACATTTGAAAGTAAGTTATGTGATAAATAGAACCTAAAACTCGTTTTCCTTTTCGATCAAATTATTATGACACTCGTTTAACAAGATCTTATTTGGAACTCGCGAAGACTTGTCCAACTGAGATATTATTAAACTCGTGTGATACCTTTAATACAAAATGGCAACTCCCTAGATAGCGTAGCTTAGTGGGCCGATACTGGTCCGATACCGGACCGATACTTTCAGTATCTGCCCCGTATCGGCCCAGCATTGGCCCGGTAATCTGCACTATCTGGGTCATGTGTGATCCTCTAAATATCCTGATGAAATCGTATACTAATATTGCTGTTCGTTTTATTTTGTCAGGAAACAGAAAAACAAATTCAGGATTGCGTCGGTGACTACTAACAAAGAAGAGGACGCCAAGGCTAACACATTTGCGTACCTGAATCCTGCCTTCAAAGAAACAGATACTAAGTCGCAGTAGCACATTAAACCCTGAATCTTAATTTCAAGAGACAAATATACAGATATGATGTTGAGTATTTTGAAAAATAATTTTGAACGAACCTAGAGGAAACAACATCTTTTAGTCAAATTAAGATTCAAAATGTTGAACATAATTATTATTAAATTTTAACTGAGATTTAGGGTTGAAAGGGGATAATTTAGCTGGTGTTATCTGTTGATTTCAACATCTATCACGTCTTGACACCTCGTACGTAATGGTTGAATCCAGTTTTAGCTATGCCCCGCCAATCTTTAGCTAAGCTCCACCAACGTTTCGTCAGTGTTGCAATCAGTCGAGCTCTGAACTCCCAGAATCTCAATGACCAAAAAACTAAACAGGTAAGTTGTTTCTCATTTTGAAACTAATTTGACTGAGCACTGTTTCTGCCTATGGCAGTAACAGTGTTCAGTGAAATTAGTTTCAAATTATTCAACAAAAAGTGTATTAAAGAGTAAAGATATACAATTCGTAAAACTTAACGGACTATTAAGTGTGTGTGGCGGGCTAACTCTCGTCGCTCATGACGCAATTGATTATGATGTCAGCCTGCACGTGTTGGGATTGATCGATCCCCGAATGCCCTAGCTATCAATTTCCTGAAAACTATACAGGGAAGCTGTTGTACATTTTGTAACTAATTTGACTGGGTGCGGTTGCTGCCTATGGCAGCAACAGCGCCCAGTCAAATTAGTTTCAAAATATTTAACAGAATATTTATTAAATAGTAAAAGCAAACAATTTGTACAACAACGCATAGACCGTCTTCAAATATGCGTTCGTGACGTACATATCGACGTCATTCATGACGTCATTCATTATGATGTCATTCTACAAGTCACGCAGTTCATTATGACGTCATATGATGGGGCTGTACTCTGGAATGGTGAATTGAAATTTGGCATCCTACTTTAAAAATGATACATTTTATGACTACATCTATCAAGTGTTAATATATAAAAGTGATTCACCGAGTCATTTGTATAATAGTTTGGCCCTTTTTTTATAACAAAATTATGTTGGAGGCAAAAATTGGGTTATGCTTGGCAAACAATATGACCGCCATTTAAAAAACCCCGCTTTGGCATAACACTGATCCATATGGAGCGTATACTTTTATTTGTTGTTGAAATCTATTTCATCCTAGCCATCAGGTCTAAAGATAAGATTTTGCTTATAATATTTTATGGCAGTTATATTGGACTTTAAGATCGCTTACATTCTGGCCTTACTTTTGCAATATCATTGGCTTGTTGAAATTACTTTATTTGCAGTATTCACAACTTGTGAATCTTAGCTAACTTTCTTGATTTGCATCGTCTGTTTCCACAGCATTTGACACATCGACCCGATGTAAATGTGAAATACAATTCATGGATTGATTGTATCCCCATCATCTCTGATGTCAACTGTCACGTACTCTCAAGATATAGTCCAGACAGAGCTGGTTATTTTTTAGTGGTATCTGGGTCCAAATGGCAGCTTAGATCCATACCATAGTCTGGTAATGTGCACGTTGGATCTGTATGTTGTGACGCATTAGATGTCGCTGGAAGTAACTCGTGGGATAGACACTTGCTGAACAAGTTGATACGCATCAGCATCTATGACACCATAAACACGGAATGTGACCGTTTCATGAGCTAGGGCAAGCACTGGTGCTAACCTTTCCATAACTAGACCAAGTAACAGTTGATGCTCTTCGCGGAATATCTGCCAAGCTGTCCTTTTCTTTTGTGCCAACGGTTTAAAACCTACTGTCACATCCAGCACTGACATAGAATGCAACAATGTAACAAACGCTTCCTTTGATAGGTTATTGTGAAATTCATGAAGTGCAATGTACATTGGGTTATTAATTCAATTTGATCCAGCGTGCTATTATTAACACTATAACATCCCTATCTCGAGACGATACCATAAAGGAGTCTGACTAATTGTACATCCAGTTTAATACAAAATACGTATCTGCATCTTCATTGTTTGATTGTAGTGCAGACACATCAACTTCTTGTTCAGATGACCACCAGAAATCTCCCTTACCAAATAAATGATCGAGATTTATCGCGTTAGGTGAGAAGAAATATAACCTGTCAGCGCTACTAAGCAAACACCTAATACTCCAATCTTAAGAGAAGAAGAGTTCTGTAGTAGATGGATATCTTTCGGTATGGGGTTAGAATATAGCACATCGTATTGGTCGGGAGCTCTTGGTTTATTCGTTCCTGGTACCATCCAAGAAGGAATGATCTTGGCAATGAGAGGATGTCGTATCAATTATGTCATATATTGCACCCATATTCAGCATGGACTTCACAAACACATCCGCATAGTCACCAAACTTAGTCACACCACGAGGTTTGCCAATTCTAATCACAAATGCAGTGCTCATTTATTATTAAAGCTAGTGGCTCCAGTCAATATCATATGCGCTCGATTAACCATTAATCAGCTAAGATGGATTGTTGGCAGAATTTAAACTGCCATCTATAGATGCAAGTGAGGCTGGAACAGGCATCCGTTCATGCTGAAGGATCTTAATTAGACGATTAACTTTCTGCGCAGTGATTTGCCTTTGCAGAAGGTTTCTGTTAACATCTCTGCACTCCTTTGGCGTTGGTCGCTGATTTTGGTATGACAGCGAGTAATGCAAATGTTAGAGGTGGATTGTTAGGTTATAGGGCCTTGATATCAAGATATGTAACCCCATTGTGCTTTAACTGTAACGAGACATGTTTTACAAACTCAACACATTTTGCTTGTTCTCTCGGCTTAGCTTCCTATAGTGATTCCTCGATATCTGCAGTCGTGACATCTTTTGTCAGAATATTCTGTAATGAAGGTAAAGGGGTATCTGTGTCACAAAACACACAGAATCACATAAATCTTGCAAATAGGTTGGAATCATCCTGGTCTTATCTTTACATTCTAGATGTGCTTGTCTAATTGCGTTCGTAACACTCCCCTTATTCGCTCATGAATACTTGGGGGCACTGGTACATATAACTGGCTTTGTAAATTGTAGGACAGCACCCGGTGGCTGACTCCAGATGCGGTCCTGGTTATCCTCGTGATTCCACCCCCATTCCGCATCTGAATGCGATACACCGTGCCACCGCTCGCATAATTGTGGTGATCATAGCGGAGGAAGTATTGAAGAATCTTCAGGAAAGCACCAAGGTGCAACTCTCACATCCCGCCTCGCTGATCTATAATGTGCAGCAATAGAATGCCAAGTATATGCACATACCGCCACTAGAATACTACCGTGTGGCTATCTTCGCAATCATTCATGATAAATTAAAACGTTTCATCTGGAAAACGCTGGGATAACAGTATACTTATCAGTTCTTCAAAATCATATGTTTCATCTGATGCCACATCTGTCAACATCTTGGGTAGCAACAACTGCAAGAGGTCTTATAAATTCACATTATGCACACGAGTAGCTCGAGCATATTCTTGCCTGGCATAATCTGATCAGCTACGTTGGGACCCATTATACCAGACGCTAATCCCAAATCAACCAGACCTGGGTCATCCATGTGTTGGCCCAGTATCTTCAGAAAGCATTTTGATGTATGTAACCCCCTGATCCGAGGAATAAGAATGTCGTTGTATTCATGTATACAGCACATCATCTCCGTCACACAGGTAAATAAAGCTTCAGTATCGATTGTCAGAACAACATCCTTCCGCTTCAGTGTATTGATGATGTGCAGTATTCTTTGTACATGGTGTTCACTTTATGAACGGTTCCTTTTATTAGCAGGTGAGACCATACAGATGTACATTGCTAATTATGATCTGTATGTTACTGATTAAAACTAGTTTTCTGTGAATCTTGATGCGGCCTTAGCTGGAAGACCGTGTTTTTGCATTTTGCTCAAAGTGTTGAAGGCACATTTTCTACATTATTTTTAAAACAGTCTTCTAGTATTGGACCCGTGAACCCTGGATAAATTGTACCTTGAATATTTGTATAAGAGGATATTTTGTTACACGATTTTAAAGTTCAAAACTAAATAGTTCCGCTTGGCATCCAACTTATTTAGACTAAGGAGCCAGAAAATATGTTAAAATAGTTGACAAAACCCATTACCCCACCCCCAATTTGCCTCCAACATTATTTTAATTGACATTTTCATGATTTGTGCCCAGACAATAAATCGTTGCACACTACATTTAGACTTAATGCTGTAACCCTCACACCCTATAAACGGCAATTTCTTTATGATGTAGAGAAAATGCTGCTGAATATTTGAAAGGAATTTTACTGGAAGTTGCTGCTGCCCATGGGAGCAACAGCTCTAAGTCAAACGATTTTCAGAATATTACACCCGCTGTCTTGAATTTGAAAGACTGGCTCTTGATGTATTATAGATTTAAGCAACTTTAAATAATTAGCAGTTCTAACCTTATGCTTGATACAACTATTAATACATACCTGACAATCATAAACATCGAGCTATTTATGCAGTTGTTGTTAATATTAAAACTGTTTGACTCACGAGAGAAGTTTCTATAAACTTTCGAGAAATCAATAAAACCCCCCTTCTCTCAACATCTGAGCCTGGTTGAACCAAGGCTTATTTTATTATCATATATGTTACATTACTAAGCAGAGTTTAGCTTGCATCTTGTGCTTTTTAGACACACAGACGCATACACATGCCATTTCCATTACTTATTTGTTACACTGGTTCTCCAGATTTCTTCAGTTTTTCATCTATGTATCGCCACAGATGGGCACGTGTGTACACACACAAAGTAATATCATGTATCCCTTTTCTTCTGTGATAAACTTATTGACAAGACAAGTCGCATTGTGTCTGATAGGTGACCTCTTCATAGTTGTCTTAAATTAGTCGGTCTTTTCATTTTGGACATCAAATTTTAAGTTAAATAAAGTCTGTATTTCTATTCACTCATAACTCCTGACAACGGTCGACAAATTTAGCTTTCACCTTCATAGTATTATTTACGTATACGAAATTGTGTATTTGTGTGTATTCGTATAAGAGGACTGAAGGAAATAGTTTAGGAAACAAAATATTACTCGTTTGTGGATAGTGTATCCTAGACTACCCATGAAGTAATACGTTATCTCACTATGGGGTGTCTGAACCTCCTCACTACACTGTACGGGTACTGTTCCGGCATAGGAAAGTGATTCTCTGCTTTACTACGATTGATTCGCGGGTGTGTTACACGCGATCGTTGAAGTCACACATCTGGAGACAGCAGTGTCTATGATTTGGCGAGGATTTCATATTTTTAGTTAACCGCTCGTATGTCAACAGCCCTTTAAAGCACTCAAAATGTTACTTTTTCAATTAGCCTTATAACACATCAAGATTCTTCAAGAAACTTAAAATTTCAGCTCAATGAATGACCAAAAGAATTAGTTATTTCTAACCGTACCTCTGGAATTTAGGAAAATAGTTTTTAAGAGTGTGTTTTAGCCGGATTGACGATTAAAGGGTCAAGTAGATTAAAGTTTTCGCTTAGTCAGTGTCACGAGATTATTTTTGAAATTTTACCACTGGAATGACTGGCTCGTTTACTGAGCCGGTCATTTCAGTAGTAAATTTTCAAAAATACTCTTCCCTTGGCCTGCAAATAGACATTCCTCAACAAGCACTGCAGAGGCTCTGTTTGACGATTATAAGGTTAAGATGGCACAAGATGGGTTAAACTCATAACTTTATTCATTTGAAGCATAGAATTTGTCTAATATGTATTCCATGTTTTCTATGTTATTCACATCGATATCATATGTAACAGTGTCTTTTAAATGGCCGATAAAAGTTGTCTGCTTCTGACCGAATTTATATTGAAGGTGCTAGGTAAAGATAGATTGAATACGCCAGCATTCACACCTACTCCTATCAAACTAAGGTTTTTCTCTTAATTTGCTAATTTATTAATGCCGGACAATGCCATTGTTTATTCTCTGGAAATATCCGAGAATCACTCGGAACTCACCTTGAATCACCGGTGAAATTCACAAATTTAATCTAACATTAGATTAAAGTGTCCCTTTCCTTTACCGGAACAGTACCCGTACAATGAGCAAGACGTCAGTCATTTGTTGGAATTGTTGCAATGGTTCTCCGCCGTTCTTATCCTCGCTAATCCTCACAAAGTGGTGTAGGCCTTGTCTTGTCCAGAATCTAGGCCTACTATTATCTATTTATGAGAGTATAAATAAGAATTCACCTACACCAATCTGTCAGCATTTACTTGTACCTTGGTTGTGAGTATGTTCTTTTTCCCAATTAATGGACCTTTCCAGTTTTAGCTTTTCCCCGTCCCTCCCTAGTTAGGCTCCACCAACGCTTCGTCCGTGTTTGGATCAATCGATCCTTGCACTCTGCGAATCCCAATTTCCAGAACGATATACAGGTCAGCTGTTGAATATTTTGAAACTAATTTGGCCGGTTGCTGTTGCTGCCTATGGCTATGGCGGCAATAGCACCCAGTCAAATTAGTTTCAAAATGTTCGAATGTTTATTAGATAGTAAAGCCATTCATTTCTGACTATTACGCGTTTAAAGGGAAACACCAGAATCTCTATACTACTGTGTATACAATGAATCTACAGACCGTAACGTTTTCAAAAATGTAATTGTAAGCTCTGCTCAAATTAGAAATATATGTATTCGTTATTTAAATATGCGATGCATTAGTTAAATTTATATTCCCGGATGAGGCGTATGACGTCATAAGTTGAACGTTTTTCTCGTTGTCATCCAACGCTATCGCAATTGCGAATTGCGTTTTATAAGGGGGTTCTCTTCAGCGGTTTTAGGAATATATAAACTATATTTGCGGAAATGTTGAAGAATATATAATAACAGTCTGTTGTCTGATTTCTCTGATGGTGCCGATTTTGACATCAAGTTTTGATCTTGAGATAAATGAATGACGCGATAGTATAGGTATATCAATATAATTGCCACTTTTGAATCAACACTATCACTGGGGCTACGGCAGATAATGTTAGTAAAGTTTCATCTATTAATATGAGAGTTTAAATAGTTTGTACATACATTCCAATCCAACTTTAGATACTTATGTTTTCATACTAGCCTCAGAACTTCCTGAGATATTGTAATATTCATGTAATTGACAGGTATCTTCATAGAAAATGGCCATCTTAAGGTTCGGCAACTAATGTATGAAAATAACAAATATATTCCATAAATTTGCGATAGTGTGATAAACATCTTAATCTCTTCAATCTGTACATATATAAATGATGTCGATAGCATTATCACCGATAGAGATATCACCATCCAAATGCATGCACTCCTGTCGTCATAGTGCCGTTATCATGGTTCTTGTCGGATGGGATTCAACCTATGACGTCATAGGTTTAATTAACTCGCAGAAAATAATAGTAACATAGCGTTTTTTAACACCATTTTAATCGGATTTATATATAAATGTCGCAGGAAGGTTTTACATAGTAGCTTAAATATGGGCTCTACCATAGAACTGCGTGTTTTATGCAAACGATGGTGTCATTCCTGCTGTAATTGATTAAGACGTCATCCGACACGTCACCCAGTTGATTATGACGGCATATGGTCGCTGGATAAACTGGGAAGCTCCATTGGCATTGATTTTGTTATATAACTTTCACGAATAGAGATGCTTGCATGTCATCCATTGTTTTGAACGTTAGACTGCTTCATTAGCATATCACAAATTGTTCTAGTTATTCGATTAGTGAGGAATTAGTCTTTAGACTCATATAAGAAGAATAGGCAATAAAGATTGTTATTTTCCCCTCGGTCAATAGCCAGCACCCCCCCCCCCCACCCCACCCCACCCCGCCTCAGCCACATCCAACCGCTACCCCTCCCACCTCGACCCTCTCATGAGTTCACTCTCTCCCTTCGACATTCTCTCTCTCTCTCTCTCTCTCTCTCTCTCGATTTCTCTATCCCCCACCCCACCCCCTCTCTACATACTATCTCTAATAAAGTGCAGTTGCACATGAAATCAATTGTATAACCCTAGCTAGTTATGAAATAGAGGTCCTTGTCGATTTTAATAAAGAACGTTTTCTCTCTCTCTCGCTCTCTCTCTCTCTCTCTCTCTCTCTCTCTCTCTCTCTCTCTCTCTCTCTCTCTATCACCCCCCTCTCTCTCTACATACTATCTCTAATATAGCGCAGTTGCACATGAAATCAATTGTATAATCCTAGCTAGTTATGAGATAGAGGTTTCTGTCGATTTTAATAAAGAACTCTACCTCGACTTTTTATATAAATTGTTTCACACTTTTGAAATAAAATATCACGTATCTTTAAAGAAAATTAAATGATTGAAGTTGTTGCTGGATCTCCAAATAAATATCCCAAAGTTCCTACATATGTTGGCATTACGTTGAAGATAATAGTATGATGAGTCCAACGACAGTATCTGCATTAACCTTCCTAACATGAAATACGAAATGCGAAAAATAAATGGTAATGAAAGGACAATTGACCTTTCCAGTTTTAGCTATGCCCTGTCTATCACTACTTAAGCTTCACCCACACCAGTCGTCGTGTTGGGATTGATCAATCCCCGAATGCCCTAGCGATCAATTTTCTGGAAACTATACAGGTAAGCTGTTTAATATTTTGTAACTAATTTGACTGGGCGCAGTCAAATTAGTTCCAAAATATTCAACAGAATATTTATTAAATAGTAACGACATACAATTCATACAACAACAAATATGCGTCCTTGACGTACTTACCTACGTCATTCATGACGTCATTCATTATGATGTCATTCTACGCGTCACGTCAATATGATTATGACGTCATATGACGGATGGCTAAAGTGGAAGGTCTATTAACCTAAATATTTTGAAGCTAATTTGACTGGAAACTGTTGCTGGCTATGCCACCAACATGTTTCTGTTAAATTATCTTCGAAATTCTCAACGGATTACTTATATAATTACCTTGAAATTGTTAATCTTATTAACCTTTGTCACTGACTTCGTCTGTCGCTGTGTAACATGGACAGCATCGATCTTGGCTTCGTTCATGAAAAGATTCAGATTCTTGAGTTGTTTTGCAGCCAGCTATAGAGATAAGGTGATCGAATAGCCTCTTTTCCTCATCTATGAAGTATACATCGTCTGCATACTACATCTCTAGTTGGCGACCCAATATAGAGAAGCCAACTACTTATGGAGAGACAACTGTGGTCTTAAACGCTGCAGACTAAACATTTTACTCACACTTTCAACGTAGTATTTGTCAATAGTATTCTGACTAGTTGGAACTCATCCTATTTACATCCAGTTTGATACAGTACGCCCAGGATCTGTGTTCGTTTGATGGTGTCAAAGGCGCATGACATTCCAATGCCCATCTTATGAAAGAACCAGTGCTTGGCCATGACAACTAACACGAGCATTCGATGCGCTCATACAATGTTTGCACAGCTGCGTCCGCATTTAAAGCCGCTCTGCTAGGCTCCAGCGAAACTGTCAATCTTGTCTTGGATGTGCACAGTGTCATGTTGAACAAGCGCCTCCAGATTTTATTGAGGAGCACTATAGGTTTCCTGGCGTCCCGGAGGCTTATTTCCATTGGGCAGCGCGATACCTTGTCCAACAGTGTCGATTAGGATGCATGAAAGCAGAAGTTATTATGTGTGTACTTGGTATGGAGGAGCTATCACCTGCATATAGTTAAGGAGCTCATTACTGACGCAGTCGGCCCAGATGCACACCCATTACCCAGCGCCTTAAGTGCCTTTATAACCTCAGTTGTTACAGTAATTGTTTGCCTAGGATTGTCCACATATGGGTGTATTGACTCAACGTTTAGATCTGCAAACTGGTTCTTAAGCCATTCTCTGATAGTATCTGCTTTTCCATGGCCTGTCTGATGAAGTTGTATCAGTGCCATGCACACAAAGCTCTGGCGGTGGACCACCAGCTCTCAGGACCTAGAACATTTACGACAATCACATGCGGCTGCGATGCCATCTGCCAATGAGTCTGCTTGTAGTGTAGTGAGTCATTTCATTCGTTCACTGATCTGGCCAAGTATAGCATTGCGTTTTCGACGTAGCTTTGTGCAGTCTTTGCTCAGGCGGCTTATATAGATAAGGCGCCGTAGTGTTTTCTGTTGTTCGGAAAACTTTACAACAAGTGGGTCTGCAGTATAGTGTCTATCTCTTTAGTTATTCTCATCAACTCCTTTTGCATTGGTTGCTGGTGTTTCAATACATGTGTGTACTCTGGATAAAGTCTCGTTTGGATTTGAGTTTATGTCAATGGTTGCTATCTGTTCCTCAAGGGTACATTTGTATGCCACTTGAACGGTTGTGTCATTTGTGTTGTGGTGTCATTAATGAGCATCTTTCGATCAAAGTGCACTTTGCCAATTTGGTTGGCATAATGCTTATACAGCAAATGTTCTTCTTTTAGTGGCCATTGACATGTAGTCTGACTTGAAGTATGTGCCTCCATATGGCCGAGGGCCTGAAATAGTGGCATTTCACTGATTTAACACATGACATTGTTACTTTGGTTGTAGACAGCTTTTGTGGCATTGCGGCTTATTCCTGCTCCATTGTTTGTGATTTGTTTTCCCCGTGCTGTTTGGTGACAGCATGTGTGTTAGAAGGCAGTGTTAACTGTTTGTGCCAAAGCGGCAGTGAGCACTGATGAATGAGGCCAGATCATCTCCATCGCTGTCATATGACCCCCTAGCATATGTTGAGTCCTGCGTCATTGTTTGCTTTGCTGAGTTGGTCTAGCGTTAAGTCTCCACACACAAACATATAGCTCGCGTTGTGATGGTAGCATCTAATGAGAAAGACTCAAGCAGGGAAGGAATTGCCTTGGCGTCTTTGGCAGTTGGGTCATATATATTAAGAATACAGCACGTGGTGGTGGTATTCTCGCACTAGAGTGTTTATTATCAAAACGAAATAGCGCTCACTTGTCAACACAGCATGTCAACAAAGTATGCTACCGATATGTGGATCGTCAAAACACGTCGTTTCTTCTTAGATTAGATAAAGCACAGATAGCTCCAGTCGTCGCCACCACCCATACACACCCTGCCTATGGCGTATGTGAAGCTGGAGTGAATAACATGTAGACCTGCCTCGTTGAGAGAACCTTAGATGCGAGACACGAGAATAAAAATGCAAAAAGTATAATTGTGTATCTCAAAGAATAAGAAAATGTATTATAAATGAGATAATTTCGTTTATCCAGCAACGTATTCTTGATTCTTTAAATTGAAAAAGGAGATATAAGGGATAAAACAGTAGTTCTGTAGATAAAGCCCCACATTCACGTCAAACTGCTTGAATATTACATTGTTAAATTTGTATAATAGTAAAGGTTTATATAGGTAGCGCAATGTAATAAATGGAAATAAAACTTAGCATATGGTGATTTTCGTCCTTATTAATTTATATATGTTAACCCATCTTGTGTCAACTTAACCATTTAATGGTAAAAAGGGCCAAAGCAGTCTCTCCAGTGATGTTGGGGAATGCCCATTTGCAGTCCAAGAGAAGACCTTTTTTAAATTCCCACTAGAATGACTGACTAGGTTAGCGAGCCAGTTATTCCAGCGATAAAATTTAAAAAATAGTCTCCTGAATTTTCTTGACCATATAATGTTCAAACAGCCTTCATTTACAGGACAACTGAGACGTTTTTGTAAATTCCATAGGAAAATTATAAAAAATTATCATCTCTTGGCCTGCAAATGGATTACATTCAATGAGCAACACTTTCTTCTTTTTTACTAATCTTGACCGTTAAACTGTTAATTAATAGGCCTATATAAGTGGTAGTGTTGAGAATTGGTTCTATTTTTGTGATCGATGTTTGGTTTTATATACTAACCGATGATCAATTAATGAGTGATCATAACTGGTTCTTATTTTTTACCCATTTTGAATGCAGTAATTATAGCATGTTCAAGGATAACTACCTCTTTCAAACAAAGTCGCAAGTATGACAGATTCTTAATAAATTAAGAAATAATATGTTGAATATTTTGAAACTAATTTGACTGGAAGCTGTTGCTGCCTTAGGCAGCAACAGCTTCCAGTTAAATAAGTTTCAAAATATTCAACATGTTATTGGTATGGTTGCTTTGAAATTAACATACTATTTCAGTGCTGAAAGAAGTAATGTTTTAGACTAAGGAGTACTACTATATAGTTCTAACAATTAAATTTAAATTCCTTTCCAAAAAGTATTCGTTTTCTAGCTTGACCAGTTACAATATATTAATAAAGTCAATTTATAAACAACCAAAATCGATTTCTGAAATCATGATCGATCTGTTAGTTGAACATAAAACCAATCAATCATCGATCAAATCGATTAATCGGAACAGCACTAATAAGTGGTATATTGTGCGCTTTGAGTCGTTGTTGACACAAGAGGGTTGATCACGTATCTGTGATTCAACTTCACAACTAATCACATTATATTAATGCACATGGATTGTTTAGATTTATTTCATGTCATTACATTGCGGATACACAATTTAAGCCCTTAAACGTATAAAAATGTAACCATTTTCTAGTGTGAATGTGGGCCTTTGATCAACCCTTTAACACTCATATGACCCAAAAAAACGGCTTCTACAGCGGTCTTTAGAAATGTCCATTTATAGAGCAAGAAAAGAGTATTTTTAAAAATGTATCACTTGAATGACTGGCGCGATAACCAAGCAAGTCATTCCAGTGGTCAATTTTCTTACTCTGTCTCCGCTTGGTCTGCAAATGGACATTTTGAATTTAAAAAATGTTGTCGATTAAATTTAAGTGTTAAAGGGTTAGTCAATTCACGAGTGCTTTTATGAAGAAGTGTCAAGCTATATTAGTAACGTTGCCTCCTTAACCTATCGTATATCAACTTAACCATTTAATGGCGAATCTGGTCAAAGTAGCCTCTTCAGTAGTGGTCCTGAGAAATGGGTATTTTTGAAAATTCACCACTGGAATGACTGGCTGTTTCCGAACCATTCATCCTGGAAATACAATTTTTTAAATAGTCTCTTCATCTGCAAACGGGCACTGATTATGCAAAAATTTGAATTTTTGAACCTTTCAATATTCAAGCTATCCAAAAACCAGCCTCTATTTGCCGAACACAAGAACGCGTTCTGTAAATTCCATTAGTAATTTTAAAAGATATTGTCCAAAACTCTTTGACTGCAAATCGATTGCATCCAGTCGGTAAAAATTTCATTTTCTTTTTACAAATCTTAACAATTAAAGGGTTAATTAATATAGTATGATTTTGAGCATTTTGAGACGCTATTGATACAAGCAGGGTTAATGTCAGCTCATTCTTGGCCGCTTCAATACTTTTTACTATTGTCATGCCATGTTGCAATAGTGCCACTTAGAACATTTCTTTCAATGGACCTTTTCAGTTTATCCATCCATCACATGACGTCAACGCGTAGGATGACGTCAGAATCAATTACAGCATGAATGATTCGATTTACTCCGTCTTAAACGGTTCATAGTCCGACGCGTTGTTCGAAACGTATGTCTTTACTATTTAATAAACATTCTGTCGAATATTTTGAAACTAATTTGACTGGCTGAAGTTGCTGCCAAATCAAATTAGTTTACAAATGTTCAACAGCTTACCTGGATAGGTTACTGAAAATTGATAGTCAGAGTTCAGGGATCGATCGATCCCAACACACGCAAAGTGTGGGTGGAGCTTAACTAGAGATGCGCAATGTGTAACTAAAACTGGAAAGGTCCATTGGGATTATTCAGTTCATATTCGTCAAACAATTGAATAGAAAAACACAAAGTATGAACAATCAAGTCCGGTTCAATTATTAATAAATCACCCCATGTGAGCTACTACCATTGATATAGTATATACTCGCGAGATCACTCATCAACATACCCTCGCTATGGGGATAGTTGTCGCGACCGCTGGTTGCCCGAGTTCAGTAAATCGCAATTACGCACGACCGGGTATTCACTGACTGACTGAGGCAGAGGAGTAACTGCATATATGGCCTCCAAAGATGACTATATTATCTTTTGGTGATTTGAAGAGGAATTGAGCAGACGCAAATTTATAGATTTTTAGCAGAAATAAAATTGTAGTGACTATATTAATCTGACACTTTATTCGACTAGCTACAAGATTTAGCAACAAAAACATATTATTTTGGAGACTATACATCCGACCAGAAAATACTTAACTCTGAAATGTCGCTTTTGAGAGGGGCGTGGGTGATCTAGCCAGTATATACTGTACCTATGGCCCAGCCATACCAGAATCATAAATTTGAAACACTCACTTCTAAAGTAAGCAATTGAATTTGATGAAAGTAGCTTCACAGGAACCTGTTGTTGCCAATGGAAACGAGAGCTCATAGTCAAATTAGTTTCAAAATATTTAACACAACAGTTCTTAAAATGGTAAAATATATTTGTGTTTTCGTCTTTAGAATCCAACGTGTTAATGTACTAATACTAATGTTACTGTAAACTGTCATTGCATATCATTTCAACAGATGCAGCAGTTTGCGTTAACGCATGGTATATTATAATAGTATTTGCTAATCTCACAATGTTGTTACCTTCTGCATACCCGTGTGTGATCTTGTGTGCGTGTGTGCTTTTGTGTAGAAATATGCATATGCTCGTGGATGAGCGTAATCATGTGTTTCATGTACGCATGTATACGGTGCTTGATTTCATTTCCCTACGTAGGAAAATAGTTTCGCAGTATGTGCATGTATTTAGATGCGGTCAGTCCCTGAAACTCGGGTTGGTATATATGTACTTTTCTTTGATAGGCTTCTCCTCAAGTGTCTGTGCTTGCTGTGCTTCATTCGACGTGGTCTTTACTTTCCTGAAATGTATATAGAAACATGCACGTGTACTACAGCGTAAGCATTTACTAATGGTGCACGGAAGTTTAGTAAAAATTATACCTGCAGTTAATCGACCTAGACCGTGTTCTCACTAAAGAGTTAATCAGTTCTTCCTTATTAAGTATCTAGGGAGAACATGGCCTGACATTAGGCGTTATGCGACTTGAAGGTGTAGACGCGTCATTCAAGCTGAGACCACTTGTCTTTAACCTTCACACCAGCTTATCCTTTGCCTGCACAGTAAGCGCATTGGTGCTAATTTTCATCGTTAGTAGTCTTAAATAGAGTTTTAGACCTGGACCCGGTTTCACGAAACTTCTTAAGAAAAAACAAATTTGCTGAGTTGAACAAAAAGACTTAAGATGTTTCTCGAAGCACGCTAAGCTCAAAACGTAATTTGCTTAGGTTAACACATTCTTAAGCAAGGAATCGCAAGAGAAATGATGAGGAGTCAGGCACAAGCCTATATTTTGATGCTCCGATAAACAGTCGCCCAGCAACCGAGTGGTGTGCGTAAAGTTATTAGTTAACAGGTGCGAGCAGGACATCTCTTTTTAAGGGATCGTGTTATTATGCTCGATTGCCATCGCCCATTTTTGATACACGCATGTGCGTGGGTTATTAAACGCTTAGCAAATTGGCGCTAACGCGTTATGGTGTCCTGCGTGCGTTCGTTCGTGCGTTCGTGCGTTCGTGCGTTCGTGCGTGTGCGTGTGTATTATACCCACTACCAATCAATATGGAATATTTGATATCAAACTGGAAGGTATGGCTGTCTGAATATAAAATCGGGTTATCGTACTATCGCAGTGAGTCTATCGTGTCCCGTAACAGCATCCAGGGGATCACGTCCAATGTGACAGTGTCCTAAAAAGGCTTTAAACGGTGATGAACGTACATATCGAATGCTTGTACTAATGATCATTTACAAACACTGGTACTTTCGTGAGATGGATGTCGCTTGATACAGGTGAAGATAGGGGTAAAGCTGTAGACGTGCAACGTGTCCAGGTGTCTGCTAGATACAGAGGAAGCTAATGACAAATGTGTCACGGAGCGTGTCCAGGGTGTCTGCTAGATACAGATGAAGATAGGGACAAATGTGTCCCGGGGCGTTCTCAGGGTGTCTGCTAGATACAGATGAAGATAGGGACAAATGTGTGCCAGGGCGTGCCCAGGGTGTCTGCTAGATACAGATGAAGATAGGGATAAATGTGTCCCGGGGCGTGTCCAGGCTGTCTGCTAGATACCGATGGAGATAGGGACAAATATGTCCTGGGGCGTGTCCAGGGTGTCTGCTAGATACAGATGAAGATAGGGACAAATGTGTCCCGGGGCGTGGCCAGGGTGTCTGCTAGATACAGATGAAGATAGGGACAAATGTGTCCCATGGCGTGTCCAGGGTGTCTGCTAGATACAGATGAAGATAGCAACAAATGTATCCCAGGGCGTGCCCAGGGAGTCTGCTAGATACAGATGAAGATAGGGACAAATGTGTCCAGGGGCGTGTCCAGGGTGTCTGCTAGATACAGATGAAGATAGGAACAAATGTGTCCCATGGCGTGTCCAGGGTGTCTGCTAGATACAGATGCAGATAGCAACACATGTATCCCAGGGCGTGCCCACGGATTCTGCAAGATACAGATGAAGATAGGGACAAATGTGACTCAGGGCGTGCTCAGGGTGTCTGCTAGATACAGATGAAGATAGGGACAAATATGTCCCAGGGCGTGTCCAGGGCATCTGCTAGATACAGGAAACGATAGGGACAAATGTGTCCCAGGCCATGTCCAGGGTGTCAGCTAGATACATGTGAAGCTAGTAACAAAGGTGTCCCGGGGCGTGGAAAGGATAAATGTAGGTGGAGCGAAACCCACCAATCACTGACGTGGAGCTCCCCTTGCATTGTGTTGCGTCATGAAACCGATAACATTCCAGGATATTCAAACACGTATAGCTTGCGTCACTGTGTCACTGATGCCGTACAGATGAAACAGTTAGGCAGTGCTAATGCAGTGCTAGGTACGAGTGGCGCTTGCCACCCCAAACACTTTCCAACCATCGCTCAACATCGATATCAAAACACCTTACTAGGCTATGTCTGGCCATATTCTGTGTATACCACGAGACAGCCCTGCATCGGGAGCATTTGAATTTGCAGTACTCGAAGCCAACACCTGGTAGTGGACGCAAGGACAGAAACAACTTGGCAAATGTGAGATGTAGTGATGTGAAAGCAACAAGGTGGGTTTAGGAGGCTAATCGTTTGTGTTCGCCACGGGACAATGCCCAGTAAAGTTTCGCATTCTCACTATATACTTCAGTTTAGTAATGTAGACGAGACACTACTGGACACCGTCGCACGACGAACGCAAACGGTTCACCCTCCTGAACTCACTACTGGTCTGGGTACTCTGAACACACTGAAGAAAATGGAGCTAAAGGTTCGGTCTGGAGCTAAGAAGCAGTGGCAAATGAGGAAATACTGATTGCAGCTACATGATTTATTACCCTTCAGTAATGTCACATGACCAAATGCTATTATTTGTTTGGTTAAGATCAGGGATGGATGATCTGGTATTTCCCTCATGCGAGGGCAATACCACACGGTATCCCACACGCGAAAACGTGTTTTAGTTTTACTGCGCAGTCAGTCATAAAGCTCATTTTTATAATATGCATGTTTCTAAAATGGCGGATACGCGCCCGCTTCGGAATTGTTGAATTTCAAGATTTCAAGTGACTCAATTTCAAGACAACTATACCGGAACGGTGTTGCATATTTTGAAACTAATTTGACGGGAGCTGTTGATACAGCAAGACAAAACACTTGTAGTTGAATAGCGAATGCATTACTTGAAAAATTAATCATAGCCATAAAACGGCGAGTTAATTATCGATAGCAATCTGTATATTTCTTCACGACGTGATAATAATGATCCACGTGACTAGCGTGTTACATACGGAAATCAACATATCGATGTGAAATGGATTACTTATAGAATTAATTGTAGAAGTAATTAGTCTATGGTAAGCCCATACCGGAGTATGATGTTATTCCGGATTAACTCTCTAGCGTGAACACGACCATAGTCGCCGCTTTTGGCGTACAGCCAAGGCTAAAAAGTGTCAATTTCACTCATACAGAACTAGCCTAGAGATGAATAATCCAAGAATTGCTTATCTAATTATATTGCCACGTTATGTTAAAATCTCTATCTACGACGTCTGAGGGGTAATAAATTCGTTAGACCAGTGTTTTGACGTGGGTACATGCCGTTACCACACGCGCAAACAATTATATTCGGGAGATACAACGTTTGCGCGCGTGGTAACAGCCTGTATCCACGTCAAAAACACTGGTGTAACTAATAGTATTTACTCCTGCGCCATAGGACACATTACATCATCATACGAGAATCACTTTCACACTAGCACCTAGGCGGCAGCAGCACCCATTCAAATTAGTTTCAAAATATACAACAACTTACACGTATAGTTACCTTGAAATTAGGATTCTAGTCATTCAGGATTGAAACTATATAAATCTATCACAAAACGCGCGAAGCATATATGCGGAGCGTTGGTAAATGGACGGGTCATATTAAGAATTGCATCCCTTTATTTTGTATATTAAATTATGGCATAAGGAGAATAAAACGTAATAATACATATTATACCACCCCTAATGCGCGAATTGTTTTTATTATTTAATAAACTTTCTCTTGAATATTTTGAAACTAATTTGACTGAGCGCTGTTGCTGTCATAGGTAGCAATATGGCAGCAACAGCGCCCAGTCAAATTAGTTTCAAAATATTCACCAACTTACCTGTATAGTCTTCTGGAAACTGATAGTCAGGGTGTTTGGGGATCGATCGCTCCCAACACGGGGTGATGCGAGGGTGGAGCTGAACTAGGGGTGGACGGGGCATAGCTAAAGCTGGAACGGTCCATTAAGATTAGGAATTTAAAAAATCGCTCACTTGTCACTACATATTAAACATCTAAAATATTCTCTCTCTCTCTCTCTCTCTCTCTCTCTCTCTCTCTCTCTCTCTCTCTCTGTCTCTCTCTCTCTCTCGCTCGCGCGCTATCGCTCTCTCTCTCTCTCTCTCGCTCTCTCTCTCTCGCTCTCTCTCTCTCTCTCTCTCTCTCTCTCTCTCTCTCTCTCTCTCTCTCTCTCTCTCTCTCTCGCTCTCTCTCTCTCTCTCTCTCTCTCTTTCTTTCTCTCTCTCGCTCTCTCTCTCTCTCTCTCTCTCTCTCTCTCTCTCTCTCTCTCTCTCTCTCTCTCTCTCTCTCATCTGATTTATGTAAATATAAATATAAATTGTATATATAAGTTTAATTATATGGTGCCGTCTAACAACTATGTAGGGAGCGGGCAAAACTAAGTTGACAGAACTTGTTCCCAATCCCATTGTACATATTTTACAATAAAATATGTTTAAAAAAATTAATATTACCTGCCAAATTGCTTAGCATCCTCAATTGTATCTGGCAGTTTCTGATTCAAAGTTTCTGGTAGCAGAAGGGATAGCAATCCAGCGGTTAATGAACAAACACCGAAGATCAACAATGGAAGAATTTGTCCAATTTTGCCTGGTACATAGATACCCTGTCAAGATATAAGGAAATAAGAACGATGTTTTGCTATGAGATTGTGCGCGTGCGTGAGTCGGCCCGTGGGTGAATGAGTCGGTGGGCGCGTGGGATCATGCGAGCGTGAGTGCGTGCGTGCATGTAAATAGAAACGTGCGTGCAGTCATATCCATATCTCTTAGAAACAACTAGTTGCTTGGTCGGTAAAGTGGTTGGCTGGTCGTCTAGACAGCTGGCTATTGTCGGCCTGTCAGTTGGTCAGTCAGTCCTTCCGTCAGTTTATCGATCCGATAGTCAGTCAGATGGTCAGTCGATAGGGCGATCGTTTGGTGGTGAATCAGTCAGTTGGGTTGTCAATTGGTTGGTTTGACTGTCGTTGGGAGATGTAAAAACAAATGTTTCCTCAATGATTAAATTTATGTATGTTGATTTGGACCAGCCTGTGGTTATGATCTTTGTTCGTTGATTCATGGACTCACTAAATCTGCGATAAATGGCGATACCATTCCGCCAATTCTAGCTAGCATGGAGCAGGTGCCCATGGCCGAGCTCCGTACGACTGTTGGATACAGCTCAGCAGAATATATGTAGACAGTTGCAAAGGCTGCAGATGCTCCCAATTTCCCAATTAGTGACAAGACCAAGGTTACCGTCTGCAAACCTGAAAATAAATTAGTTTCTTAACATGTCATTCGTTCATTGGATCGGTCGGTCAGTTGATCGATCTGTCAGTCAACTAGTTGGTCAGTTGGTTAGTCAGTTGGTCGGTTAGTCGTTGTATCGGTCGGTAAGTCGGTCGGTTGGCCATTCGGTCGGTCAATTGGATGGTTGGCCATTCGGTCGGTCAATTGGTTGGTTGGTCAGTCAGTCGGTTGGCCAGTCATTCAGTCAGTGCATCGGCTTACATCGGTCAGTCTGTCAGTCGATTGGTCGATTGGTTAATCGATTGGTCTATCAGTTAGTCATGTGGTCAGTTTGTCAATTTGTCAGTTGGTTGAGGTTGTTCGGGCAGTCAGTTGGTCAGTTGGTCAGTTGACCGCCGCGGTGCCTTCTAATAATGCGTGTGTATGTTGGCATCTGATTGTGTACAGTCTGCCGGTTTATCGCTCGGTCGGTGTGTCAGTCAAATTATCGGTCAGTCAGTCAGGTTATCGGTCGGATATTTGGTCGCTTAGACAGTTGGTCCTTTAGTCAGTCATTCGGTTGGTCGGTCTATCGATCGGTCGGTTGGTCTATCGGTCAGTCAGGCAGTCAATCAGTCAGAAAATTGGTCAATCAGTCAGTCATTTAGTTGGTCAGTTAGTCTGTCAATTGGTCAATCATTCGGTCAGTCAATCAGTCAATTGGTTGGTCGGTCAATCATGCTATCGAGTATTATGCCACTGACAGTGGTGATAGTAGTAGCAGTAGTAGTAGTAGTAGTAGTAGTAGTAGTAGTAGTAGTAGTAGTAGTAGTAGTAGTGGTAGTGGTAGTAGTAGTAGTAGTAGTAGTAGTAGTAGTAGTAGTAGTAGTAGTAGTAGTAGTAGTAGTAGTAGTAGTAGTAGTAGTTGCAATGATCATTATTGTCGCCACAAAGCGCGGGTGTTGCTGTTGGCGTTTGTGTCACAATTGAAAGCGTTCTTATAATAGTCCACGTATGTATTTGTGAAGGTGTTGTTTTGACATTTTATCGTCGCTGACATTGATGTTGTCATTGTTGCTGTCGTGGATAATTCGGTTGTTTTTAAATGTTACGTTGTTTATTATATAACAGTCTTTGGCGTCGGCGTTGTTGTTGTTGTTGTTGTTGTTGTTGTTGTTGTTGTTGCTCTGTTGCTCTGTTGTTGTTGTTGTTGTTGTTGTTGTTGTTGTTGTTGTTGATTTGGTGGTGCTGGTGGTATTGATCATATGAATGTTGTTATCAATGATGATGTTGTTGAGATTGTTGCTGTTGCTGCAATCGTTTTTGTTTATGTTATCCTCGCCAATGTTGTTGTCATTGTCATTGTCATTGTTATTGTCGTTCTCATTGTTATTGTCGATTTCGTTGCCGTTACAGTTGTAATTGTAATTGTCATTGTCATTGTTGCCGTTGTCGTTCACGTTGTTGTTTTTAGCGCTGTCATTGTTATTACCCTTGCTATTGTCATTGCTATCGTCATCTTCGTCGTCTTCGTCGTCGTCGTTGTCGTCGTCCTCATCGTCGTCGTCCTCGTTGACGTCGGCGGTGGTGTCCTCTATTAATGTGTGTGTTTGTTGGCACGCGATTGTGTACATGCTGTATGCTTACTGAATCCCTCACAGTCTGATGACCCGACTAGTACAGGAATGATGGTACAGACGCAAGCAACACCTCCCAGGAGCATAGATCCCACCTGAAATGGTCCAATAGTCTTACACAAGCAGTGCAAACATGGGAGAGATCTGATCTGCCACTCAAGTATATGATGTCATAATCACTTGTATCACATGATAACTGACGTCAACATAAAATAATGAAAATCAAAATGTCCGTCACTAATGCATGAATTGTATGTTTTCGATGACTTTACAAATTAATATTCATTCTGTTGCATATTAGTTTCAAAATAGGCAATAGCTTACACGTATAATTAACTCGAAATTCGGACTATGATAATTCAAGGCTCCAAGTATATAAATTATATAAATCGATTACAACACGCGAACAATGAGCGAAGCTTAGATAGGAATGGGCGGGCCATAACTGGAAATGGGCGGGGCATAGCTAGAGACGAGTCAATCTATTGAAGTGGCCTGCCTAAATGGATTGAACGTATTTTTAGAGGTGTGTGTCTGATGTAGTAATTGAGACGCATACTTTACAACAACTAAACACTCCAACGTATGTGCGTCATTTTCTTAGGCCGTGTTCTGACAAGAGAGTTAATCAGGAATAACGCCATACGTCATTATGGCGTTATTTCTTATTGCCTCTCTAGTGAGAACACGGTCTTAGAATATGTTATCTTACCAAGCTTACATTATGGTAAAGAAAGGTGGGCGTGCAGGCTGTATCGGTAGCAATATATTTCAACACAAAATATAAATCTATCAATAAATGACGCTCACTCTAACTAATCACGTATTATCCAGTGGTTGCAATACCGTTCGTCAAACAATGTTGCTTCCTCCATCAGGCCAACTTGGAACAATATAAATGATGGGAGTATAAGTTCCTGTCAAATTGGTTTGAAAATGTTAGATAGCCTTCATGTTTATGATTACTGTCTGATTACTGTATTCTGCGGCTCTAGTAGTAGAAACATCCCACAGCTGCAATCAGTCCTTGTTCGCTTTTGCCCATTGTTTCATGTCCTCAGCCAAAATCCTTAGCTTCCTCAGATCGATTCCTGACTTGAGTGTACCGAGTTCTGCTTTCTTTAGGTCACCTCGTAGCACGCTTAGCAGATTTATGCGATGACGTTCTCTCCTGGCTTTTAGTTGCTGACTCCGAGTAGGGCCAATTCCAGGCTCTCCGTGATTGTGTCTTTTTCTGGCATCCTTTGCACATGGGCAAAAATGGACCATCTTTGCTGGGAGACTTTTACAGAAAGCGGCGACATATTAGATATCTTGTATAGTGCATCGTTGGAAATTTTGCTGTCTGGCCATCGGTATCCAGTGATGGTCCGTAGGTGTCTGCGGTGGCAGGCATTGAGTTTGTCTAGAGCTGCGCTTGGAGCTGCCCGCCCAGCTGTTACAGTTATACAGCAGCAATGATACGCAGGTTGTATTGTATAAACCACTTCATGGTTAGTAGGCTTGAAATGGAGATGGTGACTTATCAAGGTCACAGGGTGAATCGCGTCACGAATATTAACCCCGGAAATGCAATAATGCAGTAGATTAAAATGCTATCGGATTGTACGTATACCTCGGAGCCTATCTAGAACGGGGACATGGTATCTCAGACTGTCCTCAACACCACTCCATCCCACCCCCTAAAATTTTTAGGGAAATAATCTGGTGATAACTCATTAACCAGATTATCTCCCCATAGTTATACTGATTATTATACAAGAAATGGCGTCACTATGTATTCTTCTAAAGATACGTATATCACTAATAATTTGAGTAAACAATCGAGAAATGTTTTCAATACTTACCTTCAAAAACAATCCTAGAATCATCACTGGACACACATATTTAAACTGGGAGGCGCATAGTGCTTCCACAGAACACAGCTGATGAACAGTGTCATTGTAGCTCGCGGGGTAGTGTCGGGCCGTTCCGGTGTGTAGTGTCGACGATGGCTAGCTCCCCATCTCGGGGTTACGGATCCCATGCGATACTGTCCTATGGGTAACAAAGACCAGGTCCTAAGGCCGGTGGAACTCAATCGGTCTGGTGGGGCCGTGCGACCATTGTCGCGAACATTAAACACAACGGTCTCATACCAAGAGTTTGTGTCACCGGTATGCCTGTCCATAGCAATTTCGTGATCTATGGACTTACAATATTTGATTTGGTGACCTAACTAAAATAAGTCTATACAATAGTTTTACCTAAACAGACCGTCAAGTATGCTAGATAAAAATAAGCATACGAAAATACAAGACATAGAGACAGCCTGGTGAACCTTTAAATGCGGGACTCCCGGAGATACCACACAGACTCGCAGGTCCGCAGAGGTATCCCCGCAAGGGAGGCTCCCGTACACGAGATCACTATTTAACTTAATATAAGTTATTATACCTCTAAGCTGAAAAGGATAGAAAGTTATCTTGTTGAAGTGGTGAAAGGTTATGTACCTCATGCAGGCACTACTCCTGATGCTCTTTTTGGGTGAGAAGTAGTAGCCTCGCGCGGGCCGTCGTCACTGAATCCTTTCTAGAGGCAAGTGCCTCGCGCGGGCCTCAGTCACAGGAAAATGTCGCCACTGCTTAAAGCGGGAGAAGAGTATTGGCCAGAGAGGACCCACTCTAATATTCGACCAAATGCTACAAAGAAAAGACCATACCTAGTGAAATTATGGTTATAATGTTGCGTGCTGTTTTACGTGAAGACGGGATGAGCGATTCCCGAGGGATTCCCACGCCACCGTCTTATGTAGTTTCAAGTATGCTGAATTAGTAGTTGCCGCTTTTATTTATGGGGTTTTTTTCTATGCCTAACATAATATTTAGTTTTTAAAGACAAGAACTAGTTTAGGCCGCAAATGGCAGGTGTCCTACCTAGCTTTAGATACGGCTGTCATTGAGAACGGGCATCCCAAGACGTCAATACTGAAGACAGCGTGCATACATGTTATTTTGCAAGACCTCCAAGCTGGGTGAGAATCCGGACATCTTGTTCCATAACTACATAAAACGTCACAGGACAAGCGTTACTTTCATATAAGCAAGTTTTTAGGCATCTGATCTATCGTTATGGTGGGGTAAGAGAGACGAATAACCAGCGCGAATGTCCTTCCCCTGAGGGCGTGGCAGATCCTATCATCTTGCCCAGACATTATTACAGAATTCGGTGGGGATGCATATCTCGCCCGTCACCAGGTCCTATGGAGCTAAAGTTTTAACCTGATGTTAGGTTTAAACACAAGTTGCCCAGATATGCACTGCGGTGCGGGGGAGACTTCCTAGAAGGTGAAAAAGAAATTAATAATTATAATATGTTTTCGCAGTGCTTCCTACATTGGCAAGGATATCTAACTACGAGGTTACACGGGGAATGCATGTGACACCATACCCTGGCCATCACTGCTCGGAAACCCCAATAGTTTCCCAGGGTCGGATCAATCCATGGTGCGGATAGGGACATCCAAACAATTAAGAAGCCATAAGGCTTAGTGGAACATGAAGAGAGACAAAACCTTATAAATATGAGGCCCAATATGTATGTTGGCCAATTTCACACAACCTTGCCGGAGTGCGGGGCTAAATTATCGGTAAAGAGGCGTACACTACGTGTCTCTTGACGAAGAAATTGTCTCTAATAATATTAAACCTATCCTATTGAGCTAAATAGAAAGGCTTTTTAGTCGGTAGCATGCCGGGCTAAACAGAGTTATAGCACGGACAGCGACCTCAGTGAAAAATTGTTGGTGGCGGGAGAAAGTGATGCATATATAAATGTTGCTGTATAGTGTTTCCTACGTGCACTGATTAGAATAATATATAAAGTACATGTTGGCAGACCTACTACGGTGCAGTTAGTAAAAACACCTTACAGTAAAATAAGAATAACTATAAACAGATAAAGAAATTTTAACTAGCGGTCCTAAGACCGTTACGATTCCTTTTAGTTATCGGAACTGTGTACACAAATAAAGTATAATAATTACAAATGTAACTAACGGAATAATTAAGATGTTAAGTATAGTTACTTGAATAATCGGTAGCCATTCTTAATGACGGGTTATCGTGTTACTGAAATTGGTACGTCACCCTTGGTGTGACATGAGTTGACGCGTTCTCTGGAAGCTGGACAGTTCCCGCATGTCGGTTCCCGCAAATAGGATTCCCGCATGCAGTCCAGGACGGGAGCGGATCGAACTCATGACGGTAATCACAATATAAGAATGTCTAACGAGCAGTCAGTAAGTGATACAATAACATTACTGCTAGGAAGAAAGTTCCAGTACGCTGATGGTACGGATGGAAGTTAAGAACAACCCGTTCATAAGCGGGGGTTGTTGAAGACGCATAACTAAGCTTACGGTGCGGGGTACGTCAGTTAGCTCTTAAGATGTACCGGGCAAAGTTTACTTGCTGCGGCCAAAAGGTTTAAATAAACCTGCACGACATCAGTGCTTGGGAGGTTGAATAACCACTTTTTGGCGTGGCCGGTAGATCCGGCGAGTCATCCACCAAAGAACATTGCTGCCTCTACATCTGTAGAATCACTTATTCAAGCCGGGAAAGGCGCAAGTTTGTGTTCCGAGTTAGTTCTTGATTTAGTCGTGAACAATATTTATCAAAAGTTTCCAAAAATACTCCCGAACAATCGGGAGATACAAAATTGTTTTAGGTGCGGTGGGTTGGGTTGCTGCTGTCGGCTACGGGAGAGAAACCTACTGAAACCGAAGTGATCTATTTAATACCTGTCTCGCCGATAGTAGCTGTAACAGATGCAACCTTTTCGGCCCCTGGCCAAGGATTCTCTCGAGTTTTGGATTTAATCTCCTTTTATACTACTCGTGACGTCATAGGTGCAGGCTTCAACCAATCATCGATCGAGAAATAGCCAATCAGAGCGCAGCTAATAATGACGCAGTCTTTCAGCGCACACGTGGTTACGACGTCACGGCAATATTTTGAAGATAATCAAATGGGTTTTCCGTGGATAACTCGGCTATTTCTTAACCGATTTTGAAATGGTTTACAGATTTGGAAAGCCCATCGAATTCTGGTTTTGACTGATGCCAGATTTGGCGGGAACAAGTAATTATAAAAGATTACATTGTACCTACTCGGTACACTAAAAGTGCCATCCTATCTTGGTCGTGAAATACGCGCTCTGTCAAAGCAGTGGTAAGCGCGCGCATGCGCGCTACGCGCTTCAATGAACTCGGGCTTATATACGCTTATAGCTCTACCCAGGGGTGGGGGGTGGGCGGCGTGTTCAGGGAACGAATCCAGGACGGGAGGCGCGTACCCAGCTTAGCTGGTACGACCGGCACCTGACCGGTCGATCCGAACTACACCATGTTGAGTCAATCCTAGGTATGTGTAGCGTAGAAAGTCATATGAAAGAGAATACCACGAAGCGGCATCATAGCCGTAGTGCACCTCGATTGTATGTATTGTGTGGAGGGTATGGTATGGACGATTGTTGACCTCTTCATATAAAGCACAGGAAATACCTTTGCCTCTAAAACTGATATCAGGAAGGAACTAACAAAGATAAACAGTCGTTGGGTAATGAATGTGGACAGAAAGGGAAGTTACCTTATAATGCTAAAGAGACCATATCATGTTAATAGAACAGAGCACAACATGCAATTATTAAAGCTGTTGGATATTTTGAAGGTAATTTAACCGGATGCTGTTGCTGCATATGGCAGAAACAGCGCCCAGGGAAATTAGTTTCAAAATATTCAACATATTGTATATTAAGTAATAAAGAGATATACGTCGTACACATAGCGGACTATTAAGAGTTTCAAGCAAAACAAGCGTGATGGTTTTGACCAAACCATTAAAAGAAGGAGCTTTTTGCCTCGGAGGGAAACAGATCGAACCTGTAGAGGAATATGTATTATTAGGAACACTTTAAAAAAAACCCAGCCGTTCTCAGTCATGCGGAAAGAGAAATATTAAACAGAGAAATAAAGCTACGTTCCAATTACTCAGAAAAACCCAGGATATACCCTTTGGCATCCAACGCCAGATATCTTATTTGGCTTCAAATTATGGAGATTAGAAAATCTAGGTATGGTCAAAACTTCGAAGTTTGTCAATGTAAAATCTAAAAATATGCACCACATGCAAAACTGCAAGCACCTACCAGCTTAGTTGACTACGGTGAAATCATGGCAACAATTAGTCTAATAGCATTACCACTTATTGTCTTCATTACACATTTTCACTTTATGACCTTAAATCATAAATTGACAGTTGAGAGAGAACGATGGACAAAAACCAACAGAAGAAACAAACAATGTATACCGTGTGTTGTAATACACTGGATGCCGAGAAATACATTCTCTATGACGGCAGCAAATACGATGAAGTAAGAACAACATATATGCCACAATAGTATATCAAAATTACAGAAAGAATGAGAATAAAGGCAACTTCTAAGAATAGCAATGGTCGTCCTATCCTTAGAAATGTATGTGCATTGATTATATTTGCTAAGAGACGAATCGCCCTATAATATATCGATACTAAGGTAGAATAATTATAAAATAGAAAGTCAATAAAGGAATTAACACCACCAATGATATAATTGTAAAATAACTGCATGATTTATATTTAAACAGTATTGTGTTCATAATACACTACAACCACACTTATTTTGTAAAATCCAGTCTCATATGCCCTTGGTGTAATAGGATGAGCTGAACTAAACTGTTTGTTCCCAGCCAGTACAAGCTCTGGGGCAACATGCCATGACCTAACGCTTATCACTGTATTCGTCGTCACAGCATCGGAGGAAATGAAAAATATGGGCCTAATTAACTGCACATTGGTATAATGGCTTAAATCGCTTTGCGGCTCGCGTGTGTGCCATTCCAAACCAGAGAACCAGGATACGATACCGCGTTCAAATACATACGTGGTAAAGGTGTATAAACGTACACCGTACGATAGGTCATCCATATGATACGTAATTCGGAGGGCACTTAAAGCAGCCATTCCCGCATCGAGGGCCATGGTGGGATTAAAGAATGCACACTGCAGAAGCATATTTATCTAATTAACAAGTGGTGCTAGTAGTGAAGACGCTCTGATAGTATAAATAGTAGATGCCAACTATCAGTACGGCAGTTAGTATTTCCATGAGGTCATAGCTTGTGTCTGTAAGATGCCTATCTAATATGGCGAGTGGTGTGGATGTGCGCAGACTGGACTGCACTAAGCAACATATCTGATAGCCTGCTATAACATCTTACGTCACAGCTGTCACACCTACTGTCGGTAACTCCATGATGCGCTATCTAAGACAAGACTGTGTGAATACGTTCAAATATAGACAGTATGTGTATATGTGTATATATGGACTTCACAGAGCAGTAAAGCTTCCAGTCTGGGGAGAGGGGTGAGGGTGGGAACGGGGTGTGGGTTGTTCTCCTGCAAAAACGAGTGAACTACAACGTCCAACCGACCCTATCCAATCTGAGAATACAAATTAACACGGTTGTATGGAGGCTCTGGGATTCTCGCTGCAGTTAAAATAGATTCGAGCCATTGCTTGTCAGCTTTCAGATAATTGACTTTTTCAGTTTATCCATCCATCATATGACATCGTATGACGTCATAATCAACTATGCGTGCTAAGTGTAGGATGGCGTCATAATCATGACATCATGAATGACTCGATTTAGTCTGTCTTAAACGCTTAATAGTCCTCCGACACGTTGTACGAATTGCATATCTTGCTATTTACTAAACATGTTGTTGAATATTTTGAAACTAATTTGACTGGCCGCTGTTGCTGCCATATCAATCCAGTCAAATTAGTTTCAAAATACTCAGCAGCTTGCATGTACAGTTTCTGGAAATTGATAGTCAGGGAGTTCATGATCGATCGCAACACGAGCGTGGTGTGGGTGAAGCTTAGCTAGAGATGGGCGTGCAATGTCTAAAAATGGAAGGTCCATTACTGCATACTATTTGTTTGATGTAATTTCCACAGAACGTGTATACGTCGTCGTGACTCATGGTCTCATCATTCTGAACGATTGCACGTTTGCAGCAGAAACACTGCAATAAGCATAAGGATCGTTAAGGTAACTGTCATAACTTCGTTCAATGCGTGTGTAAAATACAACATATTTTATTGCACTGCATTATGAGGACGCAAATACTACCCTTGAGCACAGTCAACGAGGACACTTGAAAACGTATCATTGTTTTGCCAGATGCACGTGATTGAG
>CM067374.1:126333679-126393679 GCA_034401795.1 Chaetoderma sp. LZ-2023a | reverse complement strand
TGCATTGACGCGCTGGATTGCGCCATCCTTCTCAGCCACCCCTGTAGGATCCAGCGCCATATCGGGTATAGCCTTCTTATTTTTAATCGCTATTTCTTTGATAATCTCCATCGCTTCCTCATTACGACCTTTAGATAGCAGCCATCGTGGCGATTCTGGGATTAACCTATAAAGAAAAGAAAACATGATAAAATGATCATAATAATGATGCTGATAGTAATGATAATAATTATGCTAATAACAACTAGAATGCACCCAAGGGGGATGCTGACTTGCACCTTTGTACTCTAGTTTGACAATGCACTTAGTGATCACATGACCTCGATTTTAGACCTTCCGACTCCAAACGAAAGATTTTCTAGCCACTCATAAGATCAATGTCTGTGCCTTATTTGGTGTTACTGCCTTCCGGAATTAGTGCTAAAATGTGTATATCGGGACCCAGTTCCCTCAATATTTTGACGCCAAGACTAACATATGTTCTAGCCACTCACAATATCAACGAGCGGGAAAGGTTTGTTGATTCTACCTACTTGTATTCCGGATTTATGGCTAAAAATGTGTATTTAAGGCACAAGTGACAATGTGACCTCGATTTTTGACCTTTTGACCCCAAACTAAAACATCTTCTACCCACTCATGATATCAATGTATGTGCCGAATTTGGTGACTCCATTTCATAGGATTCCAGAGATACGCCTCCGAAAAACGGGCACACGTACGCACGGACGCCCACACGCCCGCGCACCAGATCACACACCAGACCGCACGCACGCGCGCACAAACAAAGACAGACTGCACAAACCTCAATACCGGCTTCGGCGGCGTGGGTAATAATGCTGATTTTAGTAATAATAATAATGATAATATCGATAATGATGATACAACATACTGCCCAGACAACGCAGCTCACTGGGCCGATGCTAGGCCGATATCCTGCCGATGCAGTATGGGGGCCCAGCATCGGCCTAGCAAGCTTCCTTATTAAAGTAGATATGTAGGTATCATAGTAAAGATATGTGTACGGATAAAAATCGCAGATTGGAAATCACGATAACATATTTATTCCGGCGGCGCTAAAGGAAAATGCGTGAAGGTAATACTCAATACTGTGTTTGCAACTAGTCCACCTTCATGTCAACTATCTAACTATCGATATATGGGTCAATTTCAGGAAAACGTACCAAAAGGGTGGGTAAGAAATGTCAAGTTTCAAACCGTTTTGATATGTAATTATATGAATTTTTATTCATTTGACTTGGTTGGAGAGGATTGACTATTTTATAACTTGCCATGTTTAATCTTAATCCATCTCGTGACACTTATGTCCTCAGTGCCCCCATTCGCATCGTTTTGGTCAAGACCGTCACATGGTATCAGGGGTGATTTTATCAAAACTAAAATGCAGATCTGCTGTTTGTCATGCAAAATTATCAAGATTATATATAAGAGCACTTCATGAATAATATATCCATTCGTTAGCTGTAAGGTTAAATTGTATGAATCCAAATGAAGAATTCAATGTGATGGTCTTGACGTATGTGACCGACCGTCTTGGCAAAATGTTATGGCCTTGACATGAAATAATATAAAAATGCAAATTTCTCTGCTATTGTGCAAATGATGGTCTATTAATAACACAAAATACATTAAAAGGACACATAAAATCATATGGCATCTCTGATGCAAAGAAATATGCAAATTGCCATGACTTAAAAATAAGGAATGTGATGGTCTTGACTATGATGGTCTTGACATTATGATGTGTTTATCGATGCTATCATTTTGTCTTTCTCAGTGGCGCAAGGATGCCTATCAAAATAGCCTGGCATTCTAAATATTATAATTCTTATAGGAAGGGATAATTTCATTTGGGAAATCTTGGGCAAGCGTTCGGTCTTCACATCTATTTAACATAGGTTTCAAAGTAACATGATTCAGATGTCAAATTTCGCTAGTATAGTTACATTGTTGTGTTTTATCCGCTGTTGCAAGATAGAGTTATTGGAGAACTAAGACAGGGACTATAACTCTATTGGATTGACCGTCCCAATCCTAGTTGCCACAACTCAAAATAGCTTAATGATAAACAAGTTCGTATGTACAACAGAAATATTTCCTAACAAAGACCTCGGGCACCATTTGGTACATTTTCCTGAAATCAACCCATATGTACTTTAAATAGTGTCAATGTTGAAACATGATATGGTGGCCTGATTAAAATAAAGTTGAATTGCGAAGCACATACAAAACCACAAGAAGAATTCCCCTTGGTTTGAGTAAAAATATGGTTCACTATCGCTGAATAGGACATCGTAAACGAACAATGATAATTTATGCTTTAACAATCCACAACACGATATATGAATACGACAGTGCCACTCCCCCCACCAACCCTCTCAGGATTAGCTGGAAGAAAATGCTCAATTCTCCTAATATCACATTCGTGTGTACGAATTGAATGTTATTAATAAATCAATTTAATAAGCGTTGGGTACTTTGAAACTAATTTGACATGTGAATATGTTCAATTCAGTTCGTGTTTGTGGCTTTTCAAGTGTATTAACTGTATGTCATTTATAAATCAGCAATTTAATGACTTTCGAATACTTTGAAACCAGTTTGGCTGAAAAATACTCAAGCTACCTTCTCCTTGTGTCATGATTTGAGTCAAAATCTAATAGCTGTCGAATATTTGGACCTTTATTTGTGTGCTACTTTCGATTGTACGAATTGCAATTTGTTGATAAACTTATGATGAATATAATTATGTATATAAAATCTACGTCATGAAATATATTTGTTAACTGTAATGCCTCATATGCCTAATCAAGGCTTGAGTGTAATAAAGTGAACTTGAACATGTAATACCGCAGAGTTGGACTGTAGTAACTTCCACTAGTTTGCCGCCTCTATGTTTTGCCACTCACCACCAGTACACCAGGAATAGCACAATAGGCGCGGTTATAGCTATCTGCAAATTGGACCAATCTCTGATACCGTATGCAACACCACACATAGCCGCGGCACCAATAGCCCAAAACACATTCAGCCAACCTCCAGCCCACAGGCGCTTGGATGGACCAACTATCTCAATTCCTAGAGAATAACAGAATTTTGGAAAAGAAAAGTAATAATAGTATTGATTGCAATTGATAGAAACATTGATGGTGACAATGGCATCGACTGCATTGGCGACAAGGGTGAGATAATGACGAAAATGATGAGAACATTAATGATTATGATGATAGCGACGTCATCTCACTAAATTAGTTCTAACTTACAAATTTTATATGCCTCATTGAGTTATTCTTCCAATGACCCTGATGAAACCGACTGTTGTGGTACCTGTGATGCTCCGTCCGTGACTGATATGATCACTAACAACCGCAATAGGCAACAACCGATGCTTCTTCATCGCAGTTCACACTTACCCATTACGTATGCAGTCATATACGTGCCCATTACCGCTGCGCCCACACACATTCGGAAAATGATGAAACTATATATTTCCGGAGCAAACGCTGTAGCGAATCCTGATGTTATGCCAAATACGATCGCGATCATTAATGTTTTCTTCCGACCGATACTGCAAGAAATGTGGAATATGGTTATTAGGTTTAACATTGTATTACTAAAGGAAATCTCACCGTACCTTATACTAACTATTCAGGTAAAAGAATTTACCACCCATAGTCCATCCATGACATTTAGGTTTTTATCATGCCGGAAACGAAAGATAGTCAGGCTTAAGTAGCTAACTGTTGATACATTTCTACAACAAATCAGAAGATCTGTCTGCCTCAGTATATACGCTCAGTCATGGAGGTGCCAGCTAAAGTTTGGCAATGTAATATAAAATCAATTATACTGGTAAGTTGTTGTATATTTTGAAACAAATTTCATAGGCGGCAACAACTTCGAGTCAACTTATTTTCAAACTATTCAACGAGATGAGTATTACATAATTAAGCATGTAATGCGGCAATGGCACTTACATGACATCACACACTATTGCGTGAAGAAACACAACGGTGGCGATCGCTGTTCAAGATTAATACGAGCCAGATCATTGTGATACATAAAAGGGAATGTGCCATGATATTAATGATATGTAATCTGTAAAACTTAATCTATCGGTGCAATATAGCATTTAATATGAGATTAGCATCCCTTTAAGAATTAGTCCCTGTTCACACTAGTGAGTTAATCTGGAGTAACGTCATACGGAAGTATTCCATCTTGGCGTTGTTCCGGATTAACTCTGTAGTGTGAACACGGGCTTAGACAACTTAGGAATCCAGTTTCTCAGTCAAGCATATGACACCATAATCAACTACGTCACATGTAGCCAGATGTCATAATAAATCACGCCATGATCGACACGATATAGTCAGAGCGTTTAACACTCAGACAAGGTGCACGAATTGTATGTCTTTAATATTTAATAAACATTATGTTGAATATTTTAACACTAATTTGACTGCGCAATAGCACGCAGCAACAGCACGCAGTCAAATTGGTTTCAAAATAGTCACCTGTATAGTTTTCTGGAACTTGAGATTCATAGAGTGCTGGGGTTGATTGTTCACGACACGGACAAACCGTGCGTGAAGCTTAACAAGGGATGGGCTGGGCATAGCTAAAACTAGATTTCTCCATAATGGGCAATCCAGTCTCAAAAAAGGAATCCATTTCTAGCTATGCCCCGCCCATTTTTAGACATACCCACGTCATCCCATTTGAGCGGCATCGGATCACAAGACAAAGAGCGAAGTGTTGACCAGAATAGCGGAAGCTGATCTGTCGCTGATGTATCCGACGTCATAATAAAATACGTCACTTGTTAGTTGCCGTCACAATCATAATTTTACCACTTTGAATCTTGAATTTCCAGAAACTAGGATCAAGTTCAACGGGTTAACCATAGTCAGTGTCCTGACTTACTGAACATGCGCAATTGCTATGCCCGGCCGAACGTTGGATAGTTGGTATCCGATTCTCGATTGAATTACTATTGCAGAAATTTTGGAGCCGGGCACCAGTCTCCATTAACCATTTCGGTCGTCTGTTTTTAGTGCCTACGAAAATAGGTTATTTTGATCCGCTACGACATCAAAAAGCATTCATATGAAATAAAGTGGGTAACCGAGCCAGTCATTCTAGTGGTTAATTTTCAAAAACACTCTTCTCTTAACCTGCTAATAGACATGCCTCAAGAGCACTGTTTTGGTCAGGTTAAGTTGACACAAGTGGGGTTAGCCCCGAAGTGTATATATTTCTGCATATTCTGTACATCGTACTTACAAATCTGATAAGCTGCCAAACACGAAGGATCCCCATAGCAGCCCAACCATGAATATTGTTTGAGACAGAGATTTGAATGTTTCTTTGCCACAGACCAGGTTGAACTAAAATAAACAACGTCAACTACCAGGACAAGAACATCTGATAGCACAGCGACAATGATAACGACAATTACAAAATAAATCAGAAAGATTTAGCAGCAGCGAACACACTCATAGGTATAGCAGAAGTAGTAGTAGTAGTAGTAGTAGTAGTAGTAGTAGTAGTAGTAGTAGTAGTAGTAGTAGTAGTAGTAGTAGTAGTAGTAGTAGTAGTAGTAGTAGTAGTAGTTTTGCTTAGTTTTGCTTAGTTTTGAATGAAATCAACATATGTTAATATTTATTTCGTTTCATATCATTGAGATACACAATTTAAGCCTCTAAAAGTGTAAAATCTTAGCAATTTTAGTTTCAAGCATTTTGGTGTTAATATGCGGGTTTAAACGATTAAATGTCGGTGAGGTGGTGGAGTTGAGGGGAGAATAATTAGTGAGATTAGGAGGAGAAAAATACCGAATGAGGAAGGCGGAAAATGAGTAGGAGAGGAGGCGACAAAGGAGAAGAAAGAAGATGAGCACGAGAATACAGGCTGGGTGGGGGAGGTGGGGCTGTGGGGTGGGGTGGGTGGGGTGGTGGGGGGAGGGGGGAGGAGTTGAGGGTGAAGAGAGTACCTCAGTTATTACTGTGTCTGTGAAGGTCGACTGGTCATACACCCACGAAGAACATGCTGAATTGTTATAGGAGATGTCGCACTTGCTGTATTCAATTTGACATGTGTCGTTGATGTAAAAACTAGGAATCCCTTCTTCCAGGGCTTGACTGTGGTTGTCATTCTGCATCGCGTAGGTATCGCCCAGGTAACCGGGTATTTGACACCTGGAAATGCATGTACTATATATTTTAATAAAATGGATTTGACATTTCTGATATTCTGGAATTGTTATGTGGGTTTTTTTTGTGATATCCATCGATCCGGATTTTAAAACATGATCACGACCAATGCCTTCAATGAAGGAGTCCTGTTGTCTCGGCCAACCATATGATGTCATAATCAACTATGTGACGTATAGGATGACGTCATAGTCAATGACGTAATGAAAACGTAGCTAAGTTCGTCACAAACGCTTAATTGATGACAAGCTAATCGTTTGTGTACGAATTGTATGGATTTACTATTTAATAAACATATAATCAACTAGAATGCGCAGTCGATGGCATGCCATCGCAAATCCCGTCGCATTCGCCATTTCGAGCTTTACCCTCACTTTGATCTAAAGTACAATAAATTCCTTGAAATGTAGTTTCAATGGCTAATGGGTTTCAAAATTTCAACAATTGGCAGATGCCTAATTTGCCCATTTGACCCTTGGCCGCTGCTCTCAGATTGACTCAAGAACTAAATAATGTATTGTTCTGTAGTCTACTAACTACAAGTTTCAAAATGATATGTGACATGACCACATTTGATAAAATTAATTTTTTGGCCACCATTTCCCCCACCCCTGCTCCTAGGGGTGATATCAAAACTCCAATGTGTCATGCACATCCTTGCCCATAGGTGTAATTATCCCCAAAATTTCAAATTTCTATCTGAAATGGTGTGCGAAGAGTTGCGTTACAATGGATTGGTGCCCAATTTTTACCTTTTGACCCCGCCCCTACACTCATCAAGATCAAAATAATTCCTTGTACTGTAGTCTACTACGCATGAGCTTGGAAATGATATGCGACATAGCAACCTATGGAAAAATTGTATTTTTACCCCACATTTCCGACCCCAGGTCCGTACCCCTGTGGTCATGCCAAAATTCCAAAAATATCATGCACATCCCTGTCCATATGTACAATCATCCCCAAAGTTTCAAGAGTCTATCTGAAATCGTCTAGGAGGAGTTGCATTACAATCGAGAATTACTGGCCAATTTTGAACTTTTGACCCCGTGGGCCCAGCCCAGGGGTGGGGGGGGGGTAGAACAAAATTCCAAAAGTGTCACGCACATCCTTTCCCATAGGTATAATCATCCCCACGATTTCTAGTTTCTATCTTAAACGGTCAAGACGGAGATGCGTTACAAAGTGCGCAGACGGCTCGCATACACACTAGTCGCATCACATAATCCCCACCTTTTCTTCGAAAAGCGCGGGGATAATTACGTCATGAGTGTTGTAGCTAAGATCGTCACGAAAGCTTAATTGATGACTGAGTAAGCGTTGTCGTACGAATTGTATGTCTTTACTATTTAGTAAACATGATGTTGAATATGTTGAGACTAATTCGACTGGACGTTGTTGCTGCCATTGGCAACAGCAGTACACAGTCAAATTAGTTTTAAAATATTCAATAGCTTGGCTGTACAGTTTTTTTTAAATGCGTAGTCCAAGGATCGCTTGATCACAACACGGATAAATTGTGGATGGAGTTTAGTTACACATGGGCGGGGCATAGATAAAACTGGATTCCTCCATTCCTCTTTCCCGACGTGAACATTTCTCGTGTTAACATTTATTTCTCAACTGTGCCCTTTAATGTCTCTGCTGGCCAAAAAGACACATGCAGTGGTCGTGAGGAATGTCCACTGATTAAGAAGGAAAATTGGATTTTCTCGATCGTTAGCCCTGTACTAGGTCGTGTGACGTCATAATAAACAGTGTGGTGTGTAGACTGGCGTTATAATCATGACGTCATGAATGACTCGATATAGTCCGTTTTTAACTCTTAATAGTCCGGCACCTTGAACGAATTGTATGTCTTTACCATTTAATAAAAATTCGGTTGTATATTTTGAAACTAATTTGACTGGGCGCTGTTGCTGCCATAATTTCAAAATATCCAACAGCTTACATGTATAGTTTTCTGGAAATCGATAGTCAGGGAGTTCAGGGATCGACCGATTCCAACACGAGCATGATGTGTGTGGAGCCTAGCTAGATATTGGAGGGGCATAGCTAAAACTGGAAAGGTCCATCGTTTTATCATGCCTAACTTTGTAGATGTTAATGCAGCAACCCAACCATCCTGGGACGGGGACAAATGTAAATGTCCTCTTGCGCTCCGCGATCATATGGGTAAATGACATACTCAATCTGGTTGAATTCCGTCACGGTGTTCGGAGGAGTTGAGTAACAGTCAATTTCTAAACAGCCGGACAGACACACAGCCAATCAGATTGACGGACCGACATTATCCACACTTTGCTCTTGAAAACATGGTGTTAATAACTAATGACGTCAGTTGCTTACTCTAGTAACGCCAGTGGAACAAACGTAACAGGTTGGGGTAAATGCTATTGAAAACAGTATTTTGCATTCACTTCTGGACCGCTCCTCGCTCTTTACAACTGTGCTTCGCGTTATCTTAGAATACTTTCTCAACGCCCCTGCCGTTTAGCTTTCTCTTTACCTCCGGCACTGTTCCTTTCTTACCAAATATCCGATTCCTTTGTTGTCTGGGAACTGTCCTCGGTGAATTGCTTCAAGTTGAATGGGTTAAACATAACGTGGACCAAGAGTGGATTCTATTAATTGTGTTTATATGTTAAGCAGCCAATCCACTGGCGTCAAGTCTATAATATCCACTTTGGAATATTCACTCCAATTATAATTATAAAACGTGTTTCTTGTGACCTATATATTCGCCCTGCGTCGTGGTAGCAATGTGTTTCGTAGCAAAATCTTTCAATAATATTACCTTCAAATTAATCATCTAATCAAATATTACCTAATGTCGTAATTAAAATGACGTAGAACTATCCGTAGTGAAATTTGTAAAGTCAGTCAAGGGTACAACTTACTAGTTTGTTTTTGGTAAATTTAGAATGTAAAACATGCACTCTTTTGAATAATTTGAAAATAATTTGAATGGGCGCAGTTGCTTCCACACACTGCAATAGTATACCAATTTAGTTTTAACATATTCAATAACTTGCATTACCTTAACCATTTAATGACCAAATTTGCTCAAAAAATCAAAATATTTACTTATTGAATGTCCATTTGCAGGCCAAGAGAGGACTATTTTCGAAAGCTTACCACTGGAATTACTGGCTCGGTTATCTAGCCAGAAATAGTCTTCTCTTGCCCTGCAAATGGACATTCCTCAAGACACCTGCAGAGGCCGGTCTTGGCCGGCTTCGTCGTCAAAGGGTTAAAATTGAGATTCTGAAAATTCAGGATTCAAAGTATATAAATTCAAAAACGTGGAACAAGTGCGTGCCGTGTAGCTAGAAATAAGAGGGGCATAGCTAGACGTGAATCTCCTTATTTAATATAGCCATGAGTACATCATAACCGGTTAGACAACACCATTTTAAACACGAAAGAAAACAGGTTAGGCACCATCGCCTTGCAACCAATTAGACAGAAGGGTATTAGTACCTAGCAACGCATTCAAGTATATTGTTTTTAAAATAATCAGCAGATGGTTCACTAATACATTGTTTGGGAAAGTACCAGTATATTGGCCCAGAGGAATATTACTGAGCTTAACACCAACCGGGGGGTATGAATGGCATGTAGAGGCATAATAGAATGGTAGATACTGTATATGAATCTAGTTGATAGGATTCTCTGTAGGAACTATGCCCTCCTAACGCGGGTTACTTGGCCAGTACTCACCCAATACCGGTCCGTATTGTCCCGGTATTGGTTCAGTACGACCCAGTAACCTGCATTACTAGACACCTGTTTGCTATACTCAGGTGGAATCTTGATCTTTGCTTAATCCACCTGTCATGTGCGAGGCCATCGGGTAGTCGTGTTACCTAGAATGTGATAAATTCAGCCCGGGCAGATTATAAACAACTCAGGGATCCATGTTTGCAAAGTAAGTGTCGCCCACTGATATACTGTTACTACGAGATCAAACGGCTTTGGTCAATTTAATAATTTAATCCCTTCATGGGAAGCCGGACAAGACCGTCCTCGGGTGTTGTTTTGAGGAAATGTCAATTTGTAGGCCAATGAAGACTATTTTTTTAAAGTCTACCACTGGAATGAATCGATCGATTATCCTCGATAGTCGATCCAGTCATTTCAGTAGTAAAATTTCAAAAATATTCTTATCTTGACGTACAACTGGATATTCAATAGGCAGAATTGACCAAATTAAGTCATTATAGGATTAACATTGGTCAAGACAATCTAAGTCCTTGCTCTCTCCATGTCCATTTGCTGGTCATGAGAAGATTATTTTAATTCAGCAATAGAATGTTTGGCTCGATTATCGAACCAACCATTTCAGCAGTAACTTTTTCAAAAATTACTCAAGTATGATGATGAGGAGGGACAGGTGTCTTTAGTTTAGTTGCCTGTGCCAGCAACCATACACATCGGGCAAATTTACGTTTTCTACGGTGTCTATCTCTATTCAATCTAAATTTTCGAAATGCAGTAGATGCCGCCACCACCACCCCACCCACCCCACCCCACACCACCCCCCGATCCCCACCCAATACCCCTACACCCCTGGCTCACTTGAGACTTTAGATACATTCATGATGCCAGCCAAGATGACCACAGTTTGTTCCTCTGTCATAAACAGTAGTGGCCTATTCTGTTTATCTTAATAGATTGATAGCAAACATCCAAGATCAAATACCATAGTTATCGCTCTTGATAATGTTCTAAATTACGGTGGGTAATGGGGAAAGATAATATCAGTGGTACGTTTCTTCATATGTGGAGATGGTGTCTTATAATTCGGTAGATGGACATTTTAGTACATAGGCTAACACCTGAATACACAGCAAGTCACGCTGACCTAGTTTCTGTGGAAAAAAGTGGCAGGTCTATTCTTCTACTGGAAAGATTATTAAAATATTTAAGCAGCGAATTTTATAATATTTCTGGCCAATTTTTGTGTATTTTCACCAAACTCGGGGCAAATGATCACAGTGGCATCTAATATCTACATTGTGAACATGCCATTTGGTTAAAGCCAAATGGCAGAGTTATGGCCTTTGAACATTTTCCAAAGAATAGTGTTCGATGGAGAAACTTATTACTTCGATGACATCAGGGACATACACTCAGTAATTACACCCCCTTGGGTATAAGCCACAACCTCTATAAGAACTCGTTCAGTCTGATCTACCTTCTGGCATCAATTCTGCTAATAGAATCAAATGTAAGATATTCAGTCAGTATATTCTGTCACAAGTTGGTTTTGCTCATAATTTACCAGTCACAATGCAACCATTGCCAGTTTAACATTGCTTCTGATGAACACGTACTAAACTTAATCTCCCTCTTAAATTCTATATTATTGATCTATAGAGAATCTACGTTCAAGAGTATAAGTTTTTTAGGCAGCTTGATCTTAATACGCAGTGACATACAAGAGAGAAGCTGATGAGGAACTACCGCCAAAAACAGAACTCAGCTGATTCAGAATCTCTACTAATTCAACGAAGTGTACAGTGTGCATATGATTGATGACGGTGAATGCACATTCTTTCATGATGAGACTAATATCACATGGTCAGCTATGATCTGCCGATGCTCAACGAACATGGCCGAGAGCGAGTTCAGATTGTCTGTTTGCTCTTTTATTACGTTTCTCATTGCGATGAATAGGTTACATGCCAAGATAGTTGATATGAATGTAGCTGCTATTGTATTATGTGTCGAGTGTCTTTAACTGTAAGTGTTTCGCTGCCACTGGTTGTGATGGAATGCCCTGTCCATTTAAAAGGGCAACGTATCTACACATAAAGTTCTTCTGAATTGCGATAATCTTGAATCGTAGATAGATGGTGAGTTTAATGATGTGATCTCAGATATTTCGCGAATTGGATGCGGGTTGTTCAGTCGTCTGTATCGTGTAAACTGTGAGACAACACAGCATTCCCTCCGATACAAATTCTTCTCATTCAAATTAAATGTGCCTAATATCAGATGACTACCACCATCTGATAACACTATTGCTCTGCCGTGCCCATCTACATGACACACTTTGGAAAGCAAGCGATCCGATTCAACTCCCTGTTGTGAATCTGAGTGAGTCCGGTTTGGAGATTTACTTGTGGTATCCCGTCTTCCGTAAAGGGGAGTAGGACAGCTGGACCCCCTGAGCTGATTAATGACACCGCCTGGAGATGCAGCTCGGATGCACTAGGTTAACGAAAGAGTGTAGCTGTTCTACAGCCGGTTTATCGTGTACAACATTTTACAAGTGTGAAGCGGACGACGACCTGTGCCAAAATGACCATTGATTATGCCTGCAAATTAAGCAGAAGACGAGAACGATGGCGTAGGGGAGGACGATGCATATATTGCTTTAAAAATATTTTATTGTTTTGCTAACAAGGACTCTTACGTACATTTATTACAAATGTACACAAGAGCTCATTCCACTGTTACTATATTAAGATGCCAGTATATTGATAGGTACAATACCTAAATGCTTAATCTGGCTACTAGTCCATGAGCTATATGTGCATTTATAGCTGATGGTTTCTATGGGCTTTTCGGATTTAGTTTTCACTGCAGGATAGAATCATTTACCATGTCAGTGTTTCACTGTGTCGGATAGTGAGTTCATAATAATTATGCTACATGAGGATGATTGTGCTCAAGGACAATAATAATTCCCATACCTTCAACCAGCTCCCCTCCCTCCTGGGTATTATAGTTATAATAAAATCTACATTGTATAGAGATAACCAGTGATAACACATCTGGGTGACAATCGACGGAAGACTTATTTACAATGTCAATATGTATGCAGGAAACCCTGGTTTAAAATCACATGATAGAATTACACATCCTCTATATCCTATTCTCCAGCTGTATGGCATGTTCCACCTCCATGCAACCAACACCTTCCAGCTTCTATAGGTCATTACTAGTGGCCATTCTGCCATTAACTTTATATCCAGATTTGGCTGATACATGCATGTTATGCACATGTGATGCATATTTCGCAAGCTTCTTATTAGCATTTGCTTTGTGTATACACAGTGTTATGGAGTAATGTGAACGCTTGGGGTATAGACATTCTAACACCGAAAACGTGTGTCAGAGCCTAGGTATGCAAGATTCATGTCACTTGTGTTTTACTTCTAGCCTTCAAATGTATACGGAAACATTTTAAATGGCGTCTGGTACTTTTCACCTTTTCGTTTCGGAAGCCGGTTGATGCCTTTGATTTACTCATGAAGATATCGCAATTTGATTATATTTCCATCAAATGCCTGTCATCTTGCCAGCCATCGTGGAATATCTCTAGTTAATCATTTCACTTTATTTTCCATAAATCTATTATATTCCTTCAGCAGTTTAACATATTTTTAGCTATAAAGGCAATATTTTTTATTTCTACAAGATGGCTGCCATCTTGGAATATTTTCAATAGCCAATTATTTTGCGTGATTTTCAATTATCCTATGTTATTTCTTGACCAGTTTAACATATATTTATGCTTTAAAACCGTACTCTAAGCTGCCGAAACAGCCAAACTATCTATAAATCCGTATATGTCTCTCAACAGGTTACCATCTTGGCGGCGCTCTATAAAATCTCAAATAGCTCAAGGGTTACAAGATGGCATCAACCGGATTTCGAAAGCATAGAGTGAAAAGACACAGAACCCATAGAAAAATATTAGTCATATAAAAGTATTACATGGAAACTTGACTACTGCGGCTGAAAGAAGGGGACACATTTTCAGCTGCAATCGGCTTTCTGCAAGCTTCTTCATCGCATCTTGTCCTACGCGAGCTCATTCCGGCATTTTTCATTTTAGATTATCTTTTATTAGGTCTGATCGCAAAACCCTTAACATTCTGCCCGTGCCTTTTACTCACTGAAAACTACACAGATTTGGAGCAGATGTATTCTCTGTCATTCGACGAACATGTCGTCATTCATCATCGCGCATGCCCGATCCTCACATAGAATGCGAATTACTGCACACCTTGTACAGTGCTGAGTTTGAGAGTATGGTTTTGTGATCTGTCAGCAGTGGTTCGTGAGTGCTCGCGGCTGATTACGATGACACACACCGAGTTCTGTCCAAGATGGCAGTTGGAGTTGTACATCTGCGACAGTTAAATAGTGCGAGTTCTCTTTTCAATCAGTGTTGCCCCGCTCCATAGCTTGAATACTATAGATCGCTCGGGGTGCTTTCAAATGTGGATGTTTGTAGTTCAGTAATTTTCGGCCGACTGCGCATGTCACATGAAGAATGATTTCCTGTAATATTTTCTCGCCCGAAAATCATATTACATGCACCCCAAAAAATGTAATTTTGTGTTGCAAATTCCATTACCTAGTCGAATAAAATGTTAGATTAATAGCCTACAACCAACCAAATTTTATTTACGATTAAAATATAGAAATACTGGTCATGAGAGTCTGGTTGCTTATTATGCTTATGTAGAGAGCACGCGGCAAAGTTAAAACTTTCGTGTTCAGTCTTTCTTCTGATTACTGGAAAAATTTGAGTCCCTGTATTCTGTAAGCTGGCACATTATGATAGAGCATGCCGCTTAGACCGGGCACTTAGCCAGAGGAATGAGAAGAGCGCTGAGCAACATCACTGTCGGCGGATAGTTGTTGACAAATTGCCAGGATGAAATGAACACACGCATTGAACAGCTGTTAGTGACAGTTTATTTCGAAGCGTCAAAATGTTTTAAAACCTGTTCAGGCGCACTGGTGATTTACTGAACTGACGTCCTCGGCGATCACGACAACTAGCCCCATAGTGAGGGTATGATAATGAGCGATCTAGCCAATGTATTCTAAATCTGTGTTTCGATCTGGCTATCATTTGGTATTTGCATAGTGTCAGCTTGTTCTGTTCATGGAGAGCTTTGCCATATGTGAGGATTCGACATAGGAAGGCGAGACGACACCTTCTCACGGTCTTATTTGCAAGTACCTTCCGGGAAATTAACGTCGTCTATGATTGCGGACAACCAACTCGCATTAAGACAACAGACTGACCATGTCTGCATTTATTCAAGCAAGCAATTGCTAAGCTTGCCATCCTCAGCCATCTACGTTTGAGTTCGCTATCGCAAGATGGAACGTCCATTAAAGAGAGACATCTTGGTGAGAAACAGCAATCTCCACAAAGTCGACATCGTAGCCTTTCAGGAAACAAAGGCACCTAATCACCCAGAACAGATACTGCAGTCTGGGCACGCATTAATTCTCCTGGAGCATATACAGGAGAGCTTCAATACAAATCTTGGAGAACTGAACAAAACAGTCAAGTCCACAGTATGTGACTTGTGTATGGTTTCCGTCCGTGTTGGAACCCACTAGTAATGAAGATGCATTAGCTACATTCATTTGTGCCCATGATTTATATGCAAATAACACTGCCTTTAAATGGCTGACCGCTGCAAGCCACGCGACAATAGTTTCAATGGAGAATAACTCTGTACTTCCTGACTATTTAAAAACAAGTTGACAGAAATTTCAGTCAAATTGTTTTCAAAATATTCAGCAGTTACAGTGTTAAACCCCTAATGGAAAATGGAGTCTGCAGAAATCCACCAAACAGACAGTTAGGGTGCAGGCCACCATTGGACTACCTGGACAGGGACATTACGGTTAACAAAGAAAATATACAAACAGAAATCACAAAGGCAGTCCTAAATCAGATCAATTATATACTGTGTAGTGCGAAAGAAAAGCCATTATTCCGAGACGCAGATCCAAGGGAGATGTTGAGCTTAATTCAGATAAAAAATCACTGATTACCGGAATACAGATTGATCCATCTACAAGCGATAATGAAGATCACAATTCCGGACCATCTGTGATCTCTCAGAACTAACTAATGTCCACCCGTCCAGACCTCATAAATGGAAAGAATATGTGCGGATAGTCATAGTTGACATCGATTGCGAACGCAATCTAATTGGAGCCAAAGTTGTCCAATGTGTGGTGATATCAGCTGTTAAAAATACCAGTGAATCCAAAAGCACACTCCTAAACAGACCCCGGGTATGGTGATGATGATTATGATCTTACTATGTGTTGGTATTTGCATAGTTTTTGCTTGTTCTCTTTTGGGAGAGCTTTACCACGGACCATCAACATAGGAAGCCGATGATGATGATGATGATGATGATGATGATGATGATGATGATGATGATGATGATGGATGATGATGATGATGATGGCGTCTTTTAGATCGGTACGTGGCGCACTTAGCAGGTGTGTGCAGTAGTTTTATAAACGATGGCACCGAGTACATCAGAAACCCAGTATGATATTCCAAATTGCCAAACACTAGCTTTTCCTACTACAACACGCTAACAATATGCCATGGCTGTATTTCATCTTGGGAACACTCTATAACCCTTTAGCACTTAAGGCAGCCAAAAACGGCTTCTGCAGTGGCCTTGGGAATTCACGTTTCCAAAGTACCCACCCATTATATGACGTCATAATGAACTGCGTGGCGTGTACAATGACATCATAATGAATGACGTCATGAATGACGTCGATAAGTACGTCACGAACGCATATTTGATGACGGTCTATGGGCTGTTGTACAAATTGTTTGCTTTTACTATTTAATAAATATTCTGTTTAATATTTTGAAACTAATTTGACTTGGCGCTGTTGCTGCCTATGGCAGCAACAGCACTCAGTCTAATTAGTTTCAAAATATTCAACAGCTTCCCTGTATAGTTTTCAGGAAATTGAATAGCTAGGGCATTCGGAGATCGATCAATCCAAACACGGCGAGGTGTGGGTGGAGCTTAGCTAGTGATGGGCGGGGCATGGCTAAAAATGGAAAGGTCCATTGTCCTTTGGCAGACCAAGAGAAAACAATTTTTGAAAATTTTCATAAATAGCCTTCTCTTGATCTGCAAATGGATATTTTCTATGAGAAAATTGAAAGTTTCTTGAACAAATTCGAAGGTTTAAATGGTTAAACCAGTTTGCCACCGACTATATTCATCTCTGTGGGTATGAATGTAAAGGATTTATTTTTTTCAGACCGCGGATATTGTGTACCAATAAAAGCAATGTTTAGATTTTGTGCTTAATTATGGATGCTTGGATTTATAATGGTTACCCAAACATTGTTATCTCAGTATCTAGCCTCTAAAATGTCATAACCTTTTCTTGGGAATGGTGACTAGTCCTAGTTTTTACCTCTGCAATTAAGCTATTCACATTATGTGTCATCAATAACAGTTGGTGGTTGGAAAATTCGATAAAATTGGAATTGGCTGCATTCGACGTCGAAAAAATATCATAAATCTAGACAAAATAACGGAAAAGCTTCAATGTACTTCTTAAAGGGGAACACAAGAAGGGTCACCATGGTTTGCATAAAACGCGCGGTTCTATCATAGACCCCATATTTAAGCTACTGTGTAAAGATTTCCTGCGACATTTATATATAAATACGATTAAAATGGTGTTAAAAACGCTATGTTACTATAATTTTCTGCGAGCTAATTAAACCTATGACGTCATAGGTTGAATCCCATCCTACAAGAACCATGATAACGGCACTCTGAAGACAAGAGTGCATGCATTTGGATGGTGATATCTCTGTCGGTGATAGTGCTATCGACATCATTTATATATGTATAGATTGAAGAGATTAAGGCGTTTATCAGACTATCGCAAATGTATGGAATATATTTGTTATTTTCATACATTAGTTGTCGAACACTAATCTGGCCATTTTCTATGAAGCTGCCTGCCAATTACATGAATATTACAATATCTCGGGAGGTTTTGAAGCTAGTATGAAAACATAAGTACCTAAATATGTATTGGAATGTATGTAAGACCTATTTAAACTCTCATATTAATAGATGAAACTTTAATAACATTATCTGCCGAGCGCCAGTATGAGTGGTGATTCAAAAGTGGCAATTGTACTGATATACCTATACTATCGCGTCATTCATTCATTTCAAGATCAAACCTTGATGTCAAAATCGGCACCATCAGAGACGTCAGACAAAGGACTCTTATTTTATATTCTTCAACATTTCCGCAAATATAGTTTATATATTCCTAACACCGCTGAAGAGAAACGCCTTATAAAAACGCAATTCGTAATTTTATTGCGATAGCATTGGATGACAGCGAGTAAAACATTCAACTTATGACGTCATATGCCTCATCCGAGAATAGAAATTTAACTAATGTATCACATATTTAGATAACGAAGTTATATATTTCTAATTTGAGCACGGAGCTTACAATTATGGTTTTGAAAACGTTACAGTCTGTAGATTCATTTTATACAAAGTAGTATAGAGGGTCTGGTGTTTCCCTTTAACTCCTTAACATCTATTTCACACGGCTTATTAAAATGTCCAAAAACATAATGTCAAAACAAAGGTTAGGATCATTCCCATTCTTGAGCAATTAGTGCAAGTTATCTCCTCGGCTATTTGTCAGTCTGGACAAATTTGACAATCTAATCAATAAGGTTTCCTATTAGAATAGCTTCTTATTAGAAAATCTGGCACGGGCACGTATATCCGTACGCTCGTCCGCGGATACGCTCGGCCGCACGCACGCTCGGTTGCTCGCACGCTCGACCACGCGCACGCCAGACACACACGTGCACACCGGCACGCGCGCATATGCTCAAACGCATGCGCACGCAAACACCCGCAAATACGCACGCACGCGTGTGCAATAGCAAAACACCCATGTACGGCCTCATTCGTCTTTTAGTGTGTATATACCATACCTGTGCGCAGGTATCGCTGTTATAAAGATGGCTATCAAGGCGTGGCAGCCAGCCGTTATGGCGGTAAGACATAGCAGAAAATATTTCAGTTTCTGATATGGGCCAAATTCTCCAATCTCCACCAAGATGTCGTCGAAGTTCATACTTTAAGCTTTTCAGCGACAAGTCTCTGAAAAGATCAACACATTTCAATGCATAGTATATTCTATATTCCCAAGGCAGTAATGCCTTCCAGTCATATTAATTTGAAAATATTCAACCGCTTTCCTGTGTGTTTGTAGTGGGTTTGAAATACAGGACATTAATTAATTCATTATTGATTTTATTAAATCTTACGTGTAATCAACAAGACGATAGAGTATTGATTAGCAGTAACAAAACTAGCTTACCATTCGTATTTCAGTACATAACAAGCATATTGTAATAAATTTCACATAATATGATTTTGAAACATTCTTGATATTCAGACAATATTATACTGGAATATGCCTCGCGCAAGAAAATTCGTTAAATTGCTTTCAAAATATTGAGATAAATTTGAATACAACGTACACTTCAAAGCAATCCCATTACAGTTCAATATTCCCTACCTTGCTCTACGCCACACGCCACATCTATGTACCTAGCAACGCTATATAGAACTTATATAGCACGGTACTACAAGATTCCTTGTACAATCCGACAGTCAATATCATGGTCTACGCGGTTCGTCATATTTCCTTGTCAAATCGGTGGGTATAGCATGAGATGACATGACCCCCGGGCAAGCGTTATCTACAAGTCAAGTACTAATCCGAAGATATACTATCAATTTTATTTTATCAAATTGTGTGGTCGCCATGTTTGTGTATATAATTATGTAAAGCTGGTCTCCGTTAACACCAATGTATACGGACGTGACGCGACGTGATTCCGACGTCGCCTTGAGTTCTGGCTCGTCGTGACGTGTCTAAACGGGCAACGGTCTTATACACCAGGTGTTGTCATCCATCAATAGATGTGAAAAAAATGTCACTTGCGTTTTTGTAAACAACTATTAAAGGTCCCGGAAAATGCATATTCGAAAATGCATTTATTCCTCTAAATATACACCTGTGCAAAAGTTAAGCACCAGCAAAAACAATAGAACGTAGAAACATGATGGTACAACTAGGCTGCCATACTTTTTGTCCCCGCGTTAGCTGACATAATTCCAAGTACGAAATGCACATGCATGCATGACTTCACGCCGCTTGATGTCCGTGCGTGGCGGGAAACAGCACACGTGTTCAGTTATGTAAAAGTCCAGTTTGAGGTGTAGAACATTACATACAGATTTAGGCGACAAGATTAGGAATTTTGTGTTCATGACCGTGGTTTATTTGTACAGAGAGAATTAGCTCTTGATTGTGAACCGCTATGGCAAGACGAAGGTTAAGTGATCGTGTGAAATGGCAAATCATAGGCATGCATACCACTGGTATGTCATGCAGAGAGATTGGCAGACAGCTGAACATTAACCATACTGTAATCAGTCGTTTGATTGCAAAACATGGGCAAACTAACGAGGTGAAGGACAGGCCTAGATCTGGAAGACCGAAGAAGACTACTGGCCGTGATGATCGAGCCCTAGTACGCCTTGTTAGGAGATCTCCATTCACCAACAGCAGAGTGCTCAGCCAGCAATGGGAAACGCGCAATAGAGTGTCAATGTCTACCGTCAAAAGGAGACTGTATGCTGGTGGCATGAAAGCTAGGAGACCTGTCAGACGTCCTCTCCTCCCTGCACACCACAAAGAGGAGCGTCTGAGGTGGTGCAACGAAAGAAGACACTGGAACATGAGATCCTGGAGACGGGTACACTGGTCCGATGAAAGTCGGTTCCTGCTTCATGCCACAGATGGTCGAACTCGTGTATGGAGGTCCAGACTCACGGCGTACGACCAACGTAACATCATGGAAGAAGTTCCATTTGGTGGAGGTTCCGTTATGATATGGGGTGCATCTCATTTGATTGTAAGCTGGATCTGTTGACTGTACCGGGAACACTAAATGGACAAAGATATCAAGATTCCATACTGGATAGAGTTGTGGTCCCTCATTTTGTAAATCATGCACCTGGAACCCACCCTATATTCATGGATGACAATGCCCAACCACATCGTGCTAGAGCTGTGCATGAATACCCCGCCAGAATGCCATCGAAACCCTACCATGGCCAGCAAGGAGCCCTGACATGAACCCTATTGAGCATATCTGGGACATTCTGGGAAACATGGTGAGAAGGAGGGATCCTCCTGTGCAGAACCTACAGGAATTAACAGACGCACGCCATCTTGAATGGCAACGAATACCACAATGGCGTATCAGTCGGTTGGTGACCAGCATGAGACGTCGTGTCCAGGCCGTCATCCAGGCACAAGGTGGATATACCCGGTATTAATAATGACAGTCTCAAACTTGTGCACAGATGTTAAACTTCGTTTTCAGACACCATTAATGACAATCTAGCCACGTGTGTCAACTGTAGGGCAATAGTTGTCAGTTGTGTCAACGTAACCATATTCAGGCCTCGTTTTCAAGTTCAAACAAAAACATACAGTGTTTCCCCACCATCATAATCAGCATTCCTCTAGTTGCATTATTACCTCTTGCACTAAGATGGATGGGTACATAAATGTGTATGCTATTGCTTTCTTCATAGCACATGAATAAACCCTCGCATGTGCGTAAAAATAGGGTGGTGCTTAACTTTTGCACAGGTGTATATATTGGGGCCAGTAATATAAGTTGATGTAGATATATCATTTCGAGAATTTGGACTGGTAAATAGACACAATTTCGTCTCAAAGTCGGTTATTTTAACCCGCTGGGAAAAACAAAGCATAGTTGAACTTATGACGTCATCGGACGAAGGCTGGGAGATGACTGCCGTATGCAACTATGCCTAAAACACAAGGCTATACGCGTTCAAGCGTTCAAACAGGAAGTAAAAGAGATATCGCAATAAATGTTGTGTATGTTAATCTAGGAGAAATAGGGTATTATGATATTCTCAAAATATTTCAAATGCAATGAGTGTTTTTATAGAAAAACGTCTACAGAATCATGAGGTAAGTTGAAATTGTATTTTATATTATAACGCAATTCAGATATAATAATAATAATAATAATAATAATAATAATAATAATAATAATAATAATAATAATAATAATAATAATAATAATAATAATAATAATAATAATAATAATAATAATAATAATAATAATATCGTATATTTGGAGAAATTAGACCTTAAACTAAAGTGGTGAGATTTCTGGCGACAATCACAATTCCCCATGAACTAGGAAATTTGAGGATTTGCCGGCAAAAGACTGAATTTTTCCGGCAGATACTTCTGATCAGATGTAACGATTACACCAAATTGTTAACTTATAGATCATATCATACATTATGTTACTCTAACCTTTCTGTTGATTTACTGCATATAGTGAGCGCTGTGCTCAGTGGCGCCAGAAACACAGGGGAAATTTCCACGGTTGTCATATAGGCAGGAACACCGAGAGGGGTGGGTGGGGAGGAGGAAGGTGTGCCCTATACACAATTCTTTAAAAAATGTAAACAACTTCTAATCAGTCAATTTCTTTACTTTGCTACCATTGGTATAAATAGGAAGCCAAAATTTCCATATCGAGCCACTCCCGTGACGTTGCCAAATACAAGACCGGCAATTTTCAATAATAGCAATAGCGGTTTGACCAGTAATCAATCAAATACTACAACTACTACTACTACAACTACTACTACTACTACTCCGAAACCGTTTGATGCAATTCAAACAAATTTGTTATGTGAGTTACCCATATGATTGCTGATTGAGAGAAGACCTTTTTATTGAGGGGCAAGGGCGGCGTCAAACAGAAACTGGTGGGGAGTTATGATAGCATATTGAATTGTGCCAAACAGTTTCAGAGGAGATAGCTGGCCGGGCGGGTGGATGGACGAACATACAGACTGACAAGACGGACGGACGGACGAACAAACAAACAGATATAGGCCTCTGCTCTATCTGATTCGTTTCTTGTCAAATTACGTGGAAAAAAGAAAATAATAATAGATGGCGATAGTGATCAAATAAAGATGATGATAATGATTATGTGCGTACATTCGGACGTGCGTAAGACACGCACGCACGCACGCACGCACGCACGCACGCACGCACGCACGCACGCACGCACGCACGCACGCACGCACGCACGCACGCACGCACGCACGCACGCACGCACGCACGCACGCACGCACGCACGCACGCACGCACGCACGCACAGAGAGAGAGAGAGGGAGAGAGGGAGAGGGAGAGAGAGAGACAGAGAGAGAGAGAGAGAGAGAGAGAGAGAGAGAGAGAGAGTGAGCGAGCGAGTCGGTTGGCGAGCGGACGGACGGATGAGCGAGCCGGCAGGCGGGTGAGTGGCTGCGCGTGCGTGCATGCGTGAACGTGAGTGCGGGTGGATGGCTCGGTGGGTGGGTGGGTGGATGGGTGGGTGGGTGGTTTGGCGACAGGGTGAGTGAGTAGGCGGGCGGGTGGGTGAGTAGATGGGTGAGCGGGTGGGTGGGTGGATAGGTGGGTTGATTGGTGGGTGGATGGGTGGTTGGATGGTTGGATGAGTGGGTGGGTGAATCCTAGAGGTCTCATAATTTTGATCTCCAAAGTTTAAGGTCAAAGGCGGAAGGCGGAATTCTCAGAATAGTAGCCTATAATTACGCCAATGACCAATACAAGCCCCAAGCTTGGAGTGTTATTCTTTGATAACAGGTAACAAGGTGACATTAACATTAACGTGAACAATCAGAGATTGCGGACCATTGCCCGTCCGTTTTGTCACATTTTCTTAAATTTAGAATTGTCCACATTTTTCGACTATCTCTTTCGCACCACGATCAATGTGGCAGGAATCGTGGCGTAGGCGTTCTTGGGTGTTGGACCGCCCTCCCAACCCGCCCACACCCATGGGCCATAATCATGAAAAAATAATTACGATGCTATTGAATCATAAATATGAAACGTAACTTTCACCTGCGCTTTTAAAATAATAATTCAGCAATTCTCGCAACGACCACCGCCGCATTTCTAAGTAGGAACCCTACTCCGTTGAATATGGCACGTGAGCTCATATCGAAAAATATGGAAAGGGCTAGAAGGCTTGTTCATATGATAAAACATTTTAAGTTGTGAAATTGAATTATAGACACGAATCCCTAATTCAAGTTGACAACTAAACAAAGTATATTAATTTATATGAAATGAAACCATCATATGCTAAGATTTATTTCGTTTTATTACATTTAGGTACACAATTTAAGCCTAAAAAACTAGACAGTTCTAAGTATTTTATTTTCAAGCATTTCAAGGCGAATTGGGTAGGTTTCTGCTATTTTTCAATAGAGAAATTAGAATATCAAAATATGTATTAATGAGTCCCAATCAAATAGATTAATAAGAGGTATGCATGTAGGGTGTTCTATATAGCGATTGTACTGATAATGCCCGCAATAACTTAGTGAGCCACTTCACAGACATGCTGTGTAGACGAGGGTTTAAAGGGATATTCCACTGACGGATTTTATGCCTCTGACGTAAAGTACTAATTCTCCGCATTAATTTGAGACCAAGAGCACAATTGTATGCCAAAGTTATCCTCAATTTAAATTGCTAAAGTAACCGGTAGATAGAGGCGCCATTTTGGACAAGCGCCTGACGTCACCGACACACCTACTCTCTTTGCCCGATCGAGGATAGCCGTAACCATGGGAGGTAAAACTTGCATCGCGTGGATAAGTAGCATACTGCCTAAACAACTGACACTTTGCCACAGTGTTTGGAGGAAATTAAAGTGCAATTAGTGTGATCGTGCCAGTCATTGTAGTGCTAAATTGTCAAAAATTGTCTTCTTCTGGGCAATTTCTATTTTTGAAACACGTTGAAGGGTTATGCCAGGAGCGTGTTTGCAATCAACCAGCTACAACAAATTCTTGAAAAATTTGTTAGTTGAATAAATGTTGAAAGTAATTTCTCTGAAAGCTGTTGCTATTGCAACTTCTGCTTCCAGTCAAATTCCAGTTTCAAAATATTCAACAGGCAGTAAATATGGGTCAACATTTTAAAATTTGGGATCAATTAGTTAACTCTTTCAAGGACAGAAAACCAGAAAGCTTAAAATTTACCCTGCATAGTCCTATTGTGTGAAACTAATTGGTTTGGAAACTACTGCAACATAATTCCAGGAAAATTTAATTCAAAATATTCAACACTCTGCATAGTTATTTTAAAATTGGGAGTAAACGTTGTAAATGATTAATAACGCTTGATTTCAATAGTGTGAACGCACTAAATTACTAATTATGTCTAGCGTACACTTGTCATTATTTACTAGCTGTCACCTACTATCGTCTACGAAGTAAGCCGCGAAGCGGTTGCCTATAATTGACCGACCGGGTAATCAGCGACATCGTTTCATTTTGGTTTGCAAATCCCGTTTTACAATTGATGCAAGCAAATACTGACGTTAATTGTCAAGCTTGATTCTGTTATATTAAAATTAAGTACCGTGCCTTTTGTTTTGAAATGCATGACACATTATTTTAAAATTATACAGACTATATGTTCTAAACTTGTGTCTTCCAAATTTAAATGTAGAAGATACCCATCCAGTGCCGATGTTATGAAGCCATCTGTCAGTTAGCCCCTTTTTATGCGGATGCTTCTGTAGATCCGGTATCTGACAACGTGAATTGCCGTACCCTTTCCATGATCGTTTCTATTACTGCAAGGCCGTGCTTGACATGCGGACATGTTGCGATTTAACCATCTCATGCCAGCACTGGCCCCTGCAACCGTCAAGTTGAGGACGCAGGTCAAAAGAAGGCTATTTTGATAATTTACAACTAAAAAGACTGTCTCAGTAACCGAACCAGCCATTCCAGTGGTCAATTTTCAAAAATAGTCTTCGCTTGGCCTGCAAATGGGCATTCAATAAGAAAATATTCTGATTTTCCTGACAGAATTTGGCCATTAACGGGTTAATTAGTATTCGGCCTTCATAACGCGAAGTAAACAGGTAAATCTAAAAGCGCTGGCGATATTTTGCTGGTGTGTCGTTGACGTCATAATCTCGCGGTTTCTCGCTCTCGTTGCGAGAAAATGGATGCGCCCGAGGAGTCACGTTTTCAAGCGTTTTGGGCATATTCATTTTATTATTTCTCGGCAATGGAGCAGTGTATTTTATATTTTTTTGCGGCAACTATTTCGGATTATAGTATATTTTTAGTTGACTTATTCCAGATTTTCACTGGAATTTCCCTTTAACGATATTTGAATATCTCAAGGAAGGAATGTGTATAAAAATACATTCATATTACATTATAGGCAACATGTGTTCGATAGCTATGTGTACGATAGCTATCGCCAATGATTGGCAGGTCTATTGCAAAATAGTATTACAAACAGGGCATACAAGCAGTTTGTAATGAGTTCAGTTATACTCATTGCCTGGCAATGTACATATGATTAAATACAGAGATGCTTTAGCGAGAGCCCGGACACTAAGCCATGGATTACAGTTTGAGACAGGCAGATGGTACAAATTAAATCAAACGTCTTTGTCTGAGAGAATATGTCTATTTTATTTTTTTAAATGCATTAAAATTTGTATCTTCCAGCAGTATAATGTTCTACGTAAATCTCTCATTAAGCCGCATTATTTTAGGAAACCTAATGTCTTCAAATAAAGTGAATTGTTGCAACATCAAAATACCACAGTCCTGACGAAACTAGCAGCTTTTATTTATCAAGCGTTATGGGTGCGTAGCATAGACGTATTATATATTGGCTAGACTACGCGTGCTCATTCCATTACTATGGGGCTGATTGTCGTGACCGCACATGACTTGAGTTCAGTAAATCGCCTGCGCGGCTGTCTGGGCGTTTTCAGATTTTGACATGTCGATACAAGCTGTTAGTAACAGCTGTTCACCTGATGTTTCATTTCATGTTTCATTTTATTTTGGAAACTTATCAACCCGTGTCAACAACTATCCGTAGATCGTAACGTTTTTCAGTGCTCTTCTCATTCTTCTGGTCACTATCCCGGTCCAAGCGCCGCTGTCTATAAAACCGTGCCACCATACATAACGCTGGGTCCCTAATACGTATTCAGGAGTCAGAGGAGAGACGGAACAAAGATTTGCCGCGCGTTCTCTACAGTAGCATAATGGCTACTAATTGGTAAGCAGAAGCAGACACTCATGACCTGAATTTACATATTTATATCGTTAATAAAATTTGGTTGAATGTATTACTCTGACATTTTATTCGACTAGGAAATGGAATTCGCAGCGAAAATAAGATTTTGTTAGTAATATGATATTTAAGTATAAGCGAGATCTGCGAGAAAATGCTGAACTCTGAAATGCCGCATTTGAGAGGACCATGAGTGTTCTAGCCAATACGTACTACGTCTATGGTGCGTAGTGATCGTATAACTGAAACATGTTTAACATGGGCTGACATAAAAACTAGCTACGTGGAACATGTCTATGGCTGCTACTTGTTTTGGAATCAGGAAGTGGTGATATTTTAATTTCACTTCAAGAGTATACTTACCTCCCTAATACTCTTTGATATTGCTAAATATCGGCTTTCACTCAATAAAACACTCAGATTAAAAAAGTTAGGTGCCCCTACTGGGCAGGGAGTCAGATGACAGTCAGGCGAATGCCAGCCCCACCACCGCGCATGCGCCGACTAGTACTTCATCTTTGCTAATTTATTGGCTGAGAGACAACTCATGTTTTCTGGGCTCATAGGCTTTTCTTTAATTTCTGAAAGTTTTTTCTGTGTAGAAGTTATATTTCTCCTGGATTACTATGGCAGAACGTGTTACTACTCCAGAGGAGCGCCCAGGACCTAACTATCAGGTGACTTCTAGTATATTTTAGCGAGTTTTCCCCTGTGTAATGTGTTTCCTGGACTCGCGTTTATCATGATAAGCGCCTAAAATAACTAGTTTATTTCAAAATGGCGCTATGAAATACTAATCTCTCTTTGTGTTTATGTCCACAGGTATCTATCTAGGAGTGTTAGGACATCACATCTTCAGAGAGTTTGGTTTTTCTCTCCACCAAGGTTCCATTTCCTACTAACATTGTAAGGTTATCTAACCAAAAATCTTTTCCCAGTGAGTTGGAGGCCTCGGATGAAGGTCTTCTCACTTTGCCCTCTTGATCCACTTCCTTTCCCCTAAGGTGGAGAGAGTTAAGAGGTCATAAGGTTGGTGGAGCGCCCGGTTCATCAGATCAGATGGTTTGTCTATGCTAAAGACTCAGGTACTCTAGTTATGATATGAGGCATTTCAATTATATTTGGCAATATTTATAAAATCTTACTGCCATTTATCATTGTTTATCTGATGTTTGTATAGTCTGCATAAACTATCCGGTCTAGTTAGATGTTCTGGATGGGATTACAATTCGTCCTTACACCTGGAGGTTTTGTTCGGATCGATTTAACTTCTTATTTTTGAAGTTATGACGTCATAATCAGCCTTGCGCCTGACTATAAGTTATAAGTTTTGTCCAACGCTGGTTTATTATCATTATTAGCTTGGGTCTTATGGCCCCTTCCTCCTTGTTTATTTCGTGTTGTGTTCTAATTCAATATCTGTAATACTCATTGTCTTCGTCCTCTGCTGTGTTTCAGAGGCCTGGTTGTCCTTCATGTGGAAGATTTATCCTTGACAAGTTCTTCCCCCATTTATGCTCCCAGTGCAGCCCATGTGGGCCATTGTTTAAATGTGAGATCTGTAAGAAATGGGGGTGGGGAGCTAATGTCTGAATTTCTCTCATTACAGACCAGGGAGAAGGCTCCAGAGGAGGAGAGGAAGAGTAAGAAAGAGGCTTCTGGTAAGAAGGGTAAGAGGAAGGCCTCGTCCGCTATGGATATGGAGGCCTTCCGTATTGAGATTGAGATGAAGAGGACAATTAAAGATTTGGTCCCAGAGTTGCTTCCTGGCATGCTTCCTGGTCCAAATCGTTCGTTGTCCTCTTCATCTGCTCCGGAGCAGATAATCCCCGCCTCTGAATCGGTGCTATTTAGGGACCTATCAGTTTTCGACCATGATTCAGAGGTGGCCCTAATAGAGGGTGAAATCCACGGTGAAAACACTGGCAGCAGGCTTGCCGCGCCGGTTGTTCGTGGTCAGGTGTCGCTGGAACCTGCCTGCCTATCAGGCCAGGATTATCCGCACCCTGCAGGTACCAGTTCCTCCTATGGTACCTCTCCTGGCCAGTCCGGGTTAGCATTCTTTGCTAACCTGGAGTCTAATCTTTCTGGCCAGGAAGAAGAGGATTATCTGCTGGGTTGTCCTTCTGGCGCCGTGGCCATGGACATTGACGTGCGTGCGCCCCTCGCGGGGAACACGGGCGACATTGTCCACGGTACTACTCACGCAGGAGTGGCGTTCACGGCGCAGAAGGTAGCCCGGGCTGGATCTGATGGCCAGTTTTACCGCATACCTCGGCTTGCCGATGGTGTAGCAGGTGCTGGCCAGGGCCGTGGTGTGGCGAAATTTTCCCCACGCAATGCCACGGCGCCTGCTCCTGGTCAAGTCAGTCAGTTTAGCCTGCCTGTTCTTTCAGGCCCGCATGCTTTCTCTGGCTTGCCAGGCGTATCAGTTCCTCCAGCCACGTACACACCTGTGATTGCTCAGGAGGATGACGAAGGCCCTCGTCTTGTAGAGCATTCACAGGTGGCCACGGAGGAAGACTTGTCAGACGCTTGTCAGTGGCTAATTAACGTCAGACCAGATCTTGCCGTGGTTCAGTCGGCCAGTCAACGGGACCAGCGCCCGTGGCTGGCAGGTAAACCGACTGTTACCGCTATGCCATCTTTGCCGTTAGCTGATCATATTGTTGATATGTTCACCACGGCGGAGACGTCTATTAGTGCACATGGACGTTTAGCTAAGGCCCCCACCCCCCGCGAAGTGGCAAAGCGGTGCCTTATTACAGCTGATCAATATCAGCTATACGGTGTAGTACCGAAGCCAAGCACGGATGACCATGCGGCGCTGGGTGAGGAAACGCGGCCAGGTTCCCGGTCTGACACGGGAGCACTGTGTTCGAACGTGCTGCGTTCAGCTAACACCGCGTTACGTGATGCGGAAGAGAGTTGGAGGGCGTCCATTGCGGCGCTTTCGCATGTCTCACAGTTGTTACAAGGGGTAGTAACGGCATCCGCATTACGTCAGCCTAGTCCGGTGACTGTCCGGAGAGCCATCCAAGATGGACTTAACTTGGCTTTGGACTGTTTAACCCGGTCTGTAACCAGGAATTCCGGGCGAGGCTCACGTTTGCTCTTGATAGCTTGTGCCCGTCCCAGGATTTGTATAATAGGCTGCTGCGTACGCCTATGACAGGTCCTGGTCTCTTTGGAGGTGAGAGATGTAGGCATCTCCAGGAGACGGTTACCCTGGTCAATAACCAGAGGGCATTACGGGAGCAATTTGAAGTGCTCCGTAGAGAGCGTGTTCGTGCGGCTCCCCCTGCGTGTCATCCCCTGCATGCTCGAGGTGGCGGTGGCTAGGTCAGAGGCCAGCCGCCAGCGCAGCGTCGGCCACGGCCGCATGCGCTTCGGCCAGCAGCGTGGGGGGGGGGGGGGGCGCAGGCTCCACCGGCGCAGCCAGCCAGGCAGCCGCCCACGCACCGTGGTGCGCGCGGTGTGGGCCGTGGTGCGCGAGGATCTGGTCATGGTAATCGTACCTGACAGGGTGATTACCACAGTAAGAGCTACTCCAGTGCATCTGCACAAGGAGACAGTGCCACTCTTGCGCTTCTTATGTCCACCTCTCTCCCTAGGTGGGCCAGTGGGAGGCCGATTGGCCAACCACATGCAAGAGTGGGAACGGTTGACTCAGGACCGTTTAGTCTTGCGATGGCTTTCAGTCGGGTATCATCCCGACTGGATAACAGGTCCACCATCGCAACTGTCTCTGGTGCCGGTCTGGACTCAAATTCCAAGAGATCCAGAACAGCGGTTGTGTATAGAGGAGGAGATAAATTCCCTCATACACAAGGAAGCAATTCAACCGGCGTAAAATTTCCCGGGCTTCTATTCAACCGTGTTCTTGGTAACGAAAAGCACTGGAGGGTGGAGACCGATTCTCAACCTCAAGCCATTGAACAAGTTCATAGACACACCCAGTTTCAAGATGGAAACTGTGAGATCGGTGTTGGCAGGGTAGCGAAGGGAATGTGGACAGCTTCAATAGATTTGAAGGATGCTTATTTCCACATTCCAATAGCGAGGGGTTTCCGTCGCTTCCTGAGATTTGCATTCCAGGGCAGACAGTGGGAATTCAGGGTGTTACCCTTCGGAATTTCTACGGCTCCTCGGGTCTTCACCAGGGTGGTTCATGCGATGACAGCATACCTCCGCAGGAGAAACATAGCAGTCCAGTCGTCTATGTACTATGTTTAATAGTGTATAAGGTGGTCGTCATAGACATATTTCGCTATATTATTATTCTCAACGCCAAGGTTACAGAATCTGTTATAAGGCAGTCATATTACAGGAATAATGTCTCATACTGAAAATCGTTTCAAGAGTTTCAAGATCTTTGCTGACCGGGAAGGGGCTCCAGGGAAGAGATGTGCCACTGTTCAATTATATTATTTATAAATGTCTCTTATTGAGTTAACTAGATAGTAATTCTTTAAATATCAGCATATATATGCTAATCCAAATTGCGTTATGGAAGTGTATTGTGTTACATGTAGCTGCCCATGATAATATTCAAATATACACATTCAAGGGTCGAGACCTATTGTGGAGACTTTTCTGTCTGTTTGGCTGTCTGTCATGCTGTCTGTCTATCTGGCTGTCTGCCTGTATTTCTGTCTATCTGTCTGTCTGTCGGTCAGTCCGTCGGGTGTGTGGGTGGTCAGTCGGTTGGTCGGTCGGTCGGTCGGTCAGACCATCGGGCGGGCTGGCAGGCGGTAGGTTGGTCGGTGGGCCAGGTGGGTGAGTGAGCGAGTAGGCCGATGGATAGATGGATGGGTGGGTTGGTGGGTGAGTCATTTGGCTGGTCGGTCAGTTGGTCTGGTGGGCGGTAGGGTGGTCGGTCGGGCGGTCGGTCGGTCGGTCGGTCGGTCGGTCGTTCAGGTGGGCAGTCAGGCAGTCAGTCGAGTGGGCAGGCGGTCAATATTATATTCTTTTAGTAGCACTTTGTCAGTCACAACACTGTACATTTGCCAGAAGTTAAGCAGTGAGAAATTTGGTGACCTGTTTACTCAACTCGTTTGTAGATAACACACAGGAAATGGTAGAGGGTCATAAATACAACATTTTGAATAGGCATAAAGTTATTAGTTCACTATCATCGTACCGAAGTTATCTCCCTTTTGTTAGCCATACCGCTTAATACGGCCTGCATCGCTGTGGGATAAAAACTGACAAAACCATGTCCATATTTGGTAACCGCAAGAGATCTCAGTATGGTACTAAGCTGTTTTAATCGGTGATGGTCGATTCTCCTTTGCGGAGTACCTATCTATCGTCTGATGTCATATGACGTCGTAATCAGCTAAGCGGCGTGTAGGATGATGTCATAATCATTCCGTTATAAATGATTCTATTTTGCCCCTATTTAACACCTAATAGTCCGACACGTACACATTGTATGGCTCTACTATTTAATAAACATGCTGTTGAATATTTTGAAACAAATTTAACTGCCCAGTCAAATTAGTTTCAAAATATTCAATAGCTTACCTGTATAGTTTTCTAGAAATTGATAGCCAGGGAGTTCAGAGATCGATCAATTCCAATACGAGCGAGGTGTGGGTGGAGCTTAGCTAGCGATGGGCGAGGCATAGCTAAAAATGGAAAAATGGAAAACTGGAAAGGTGAATTGCAGCACCCCAGTTGCTGCAAGGGCAAAATGCGTCGGCAATGTGACTGTAATGGTCCTTTCCAGTTTATCCATCCATCATATGACATCATCATCAACCACGGGACGTGTAGGATGACGTCATAATCAATGACGTCATGAATCGCAATGAATGACGTGGATAAGTACGTCACGGATGCATAATCGAAGACGGTCTTTACTATTTAATAAACATTTTGTTGAACATAGTGAAAGTTATTTGACTGGACACTGTTGCTGCTCCCAGTCAAATCGGTTTCAAAATATTCAACAGCTTACGTGCATAGATTTCTGTTAATTGATACTTGGTTGAGCTAGTTGGTCAATCTGGATATTGATCCGAAATCCCGCCTCGTGGGTAGCTGGATGGACTGGTTCAACGCACTACTCTAGAGCTGCGTGTAGTGATTGGTGATCATATCCATCTCGAACGATGAGACTTGCAGACTCCTCCTTGCGTGTGAGTCATTTGCACTTTCTCTTAATCCCGGGCAGCTTCTTGAGACCACCAGTCAGTGTCCCGCTCGCACCCATACTGTACACCTACGTCGTCATCGTTTGAGTACTCTCTGTGGTTCCAATAATGCACCTGGTCTGTGTCCTATCCTCACCCACTTTGTCACAATAAACATATCACGTCAGTGTCCATTATAGAGACCAGCATTATTTTATTGGGATGTACACTGCTGAAATATCTATTAGCATACACTACCTTATCCGTCAGAAACACAGAAAAACACGCACAATTACAACTAATTATATGCGTTTTATGCTGAATTTGGTGACCATCTTGGACTTACATTATCAAGGTGGCTGTCAAATTGTAAATAGCATCAGACTCTTATTCCCCACCTTGACAACATACTTATAAATAGATGTCAACATCCCCCTTCTAATACACTTCCAACTGATTATATGCGTTTGACGATGATGTTGTCGATTTTATAGTGAATTTAGCAGCCTTTCTGATTATTCTGTCAGCAAGATGGCTGTAGAATTCTACAATAACTTCAGAATCAGAACAGCCCCCCCCCCCCGCATGGAAAACATACCTATCGATGCCAACATCATCATTCTACTTTACTTAGATCAGCAGTCATGATAAAATCTAGCTTGCCGACCTTGGTGGGCATCTTGAATTCTGAAAAAAAACATGCGGGTAGCCCTCAGCCAGCCAGACAAAATTTCCTTTGGACACACATTACAATCCTTTCTAGAATCACCGGGTTCCACCACCAGTATTGATGATGACGATTATGACGACGATGATGATAATACCAATATTGTATAATTTTTCCGAAGGCAGTGCTTACTATTAGCGGTGGCTACTGATAAGATACCAATAACTGTACTAAATTGAGTTCGGCTAAATAATGTATCTCATAAGAGATTTCTCCATCAAACCCACAACATTTTAATACTTTTAGCAGAATTTACACACAAATTGAATTTGAAAAAAAATGCCCAAAGGTGACAATCACTTGATTTATATCAGTAGGTATTTAAAATACAGAAACTGCAAAAATCCATTGTGTGGACGCGATTGCAGTTTCAACTACTTCTTCTAGCTCCCATAATCATTAAGAAAAATACCTGTGAATTATCATAATTATGTCTACATACGGAGCCAGTCAATACACGCCTTCAGATGAACCACCTCTACCTAATGTACAAACGGCATAACACCCAGGAAGGCCAGAGTTACCTACAATCTACCTAAGCTCATCAGTGACACTGATACGCGAATGTCATACAAAAAGGCCATCGAGGACGAGATAGCTAACAGAGACGTCAGCTCTGATACAAGCGAAGCCATACTCAAAACACTGAAATCTATGGAATCATCAGTTACCATCACCATAGGAGTTCTAAATAAACACCCTAACCAGGTATACTGACGACCCTGTATTAGTAAAACTATCAGCAGATCAGAAAGCGTTACGGCTGCGCATCTATCAAAGTTGCCAAAATGAAGATGGCACCAAGCTACATCGGGAACGTAATAACATTCTGCGCCATATTAGCGAACGCTTAAAAGATCTTGCTATTCAACCAACAGACTCACTACCAGATGAAATTTCTGCCACGGAGGGCTGTCCCAAAATGCTTCGGGCAGCCCGAGCCCTTAGAGTTACTGACTACACACCACCACCAACTGTACACAACACCGAAGGGCACTCTACCGACACAGACCAGGGCAAAGTCGAGGCAATTCTAGAATAGTTCAAGGAACAGTTCACTGACCACGATAATGAGCCAATGCACCAGCTCTTGGGAGATCCCAGGCCATTATTAAAAGCAATTAAAACAGCAGAAGTTGAGAAGGCACTTGAAGCCCTGAAAAGTGGACGTGAATCTTGACCTGGTGGCATGAGTAATGAACTATTGAAATATGCAAGTGCCATTATTTCAAAACCGATCACCACCTTCCCATCGATACTGTAGGACAAGGCACCCTTATAGCGCTACCGAAGACCAAGAAAGCAACTGGATCCCCAGCAAATCTGCAGCCCATTGTGTTCCCCAACAGCACACGGACACTCCTATCCAGTGTTACTCTATGCTACATCCTACAGAAGATCGACAACTTCACCTGATCATGTTAAAGTTGCATCAAACGTGGACGCAGGTGCACAGTCATTGCATGGGCTCAACGCATGCTTGTGTCAGTAGGTGTGTCCAAACGCTGGGATTTTCACAAAATTGGCGTTGGCATGTCACAACCCTTCGACACAATTAAACGCTCAAAGATCCTCGAAGCACTATGCCAGGCGAGTTGCAATGAAGATTAGCTATGGCTAGTGGGACTAGTCATTGCACACACGAAGCTGAGAGTACGAGTCATATCAATAAAGTCTGTAGAGTTTGAGACAGCAATCGGCTCCCCACAGGGAGATGTTCTATCCTCTGTGAGTTTTACCATTTATCACTGTACAAGTCACTAGCTTAACTGTGTCTACACAAAAGTGTGCCATTACAGTATACCCTTAAGCCTCATCAGGTAATTTGTCACCATATAGTTTGCGTTACGCCATGGTGGTCCTTGCCAACACATACACTGTTGGCTATTATAAGAAAACCCACGTATCTCAAAATGGTCTTCTGAACCATGTCTTTGTCCTTTGTGAGCATCCGGAAATCCGCCAGACTCTTTGTCGTCGTATTTCGTGGTCTTGGATTGCGTGTCTAGAGGAGTGATCGCGAAACACCTAGGAATTTGGTGTTATATTGTCCTCTGTGTGTCTTAGGCCTAAACAACATGTTGACACCCGGTACTGAACACCCCAGTACTTAAAAAAACTGGTAAATCTTTGACAGTCGAAGGATATGTCCGAACATTGATCACGTGTGTGCTACACGTGCACCATAACACCAAATTGCTAAGGGTTTCACGATCAGTCCCCATGAAACGTAGAGAACAGTCACTCTAGTCCGGGAGCCAATTTTCAAAAGGGGTCTAGAAGAATGGTTTCGTAGCACACCCAGTATTCAGAAGGTTTGTCTCTATATTATGCTAGACCGATGTCTTGGGTATATTCTGAGCCGTGTTGTACAAGAAAATTGTGGTATCACTAACCCGTGAGAAGCCAATTTACAATAGGTGTTGAATGTAGCTCTCAAACAATTTTCACAATGGTAAACTTTTCACAAACTTAAGCGCATGTTATATCAATACAATCTTAACCAAAATGGAAAGGAGTGATCGTATATCGCAGATTTATACATAATCAACCTCGTTTAAGACACCCGTATGTTGCTTTGTACATATTGGGGCACTTAGGTCTTCTTGTGACTAGCAATACCTTAGCTACAACAATGCCCATGTTTTCTACATTTCTCATAATTAAACTTTTAACTGACATGCAGTGCATGTCTACACAAGCTGGCAGGACATATTTATCACGTGAGCAAATGAGAAAATGTTACTCATCCGTGTCAGAGCCATCTTCGACAATTGTATGCTGAACATTGTCACACATTTCACCTCCCATACAAAGGCATGCTTCAGTGCAGAGTAGATTGTTAGCCTTGCATTGACAGAGATCTGTTCTTTTGCAGGCAGACTTTTGACATCTACATGATGTGAGTTCAATTAATCCAAATGGAGCAGGATCCTTTGACATTAGAACAGGCTTAAGTAGACCATCCACTATACTCCAGCCATGTCCATTTGGAGATGGAAGATTCTGAACAGCTTGCAATGAACGTCTCCAAACAAGAGCTTGAAAATTGGCCCTTTCGGTGTGATGCTTTAGACTATTCGATGTAGGTGGAAGATTTTCATTTCTTTGTCTCTTTTGACAAAAGAGCCAATAACGGGTTTCATCAGCTGTCTTTCCCACATCCCTGGTGGTATACAACTCACAGACAAATTTCTCACATAGAATTGCAGTATTCGGTGATAAGTCAACATGTTCGCCGAGTTGGGCTAAGCTAAGCTGATGACATTCAGATGACTTTAAGAGATTGAATGCTTTTCTCTTAGCGACTCCAAATAATGCACTAGTGCTATCACAACCTGTAAGAGAATGAAACCCAGGCAAAGACAGACAGATAGCTGGGCCCAGTACTTGAGCAACTGTATGTATTGGTATGTATCACAATTTGTCCTTTGTGCCCGTACGGAACCATAGTTCAGAACAGTGAAGCGAACGATACGTATATATACTAAGTACTGCCACGTCTGTATCAGGAGACTGTATAACAACACGCATGTGGTCTTTTTAAGCGTGTAGCGCGTGCAACATCATACGCGTATCTGCTTCCTCGTGATCTGATCCAAGTTCTTCCAAATACGACGAATTGTTCGCTGAAATGACAACAACATCCATTCCATCGTTAAAGCCACCAGCAAGAATGACGCAATTGTCGGCAGATAGCATATTTGGACCAGTATCACGCCACCGCTTGCTGAGAAATGCAACCAGGTTAGTTTTGTTGCTTGGATTGCTGATGTACTTGGCCCCTTGCTTTGGAACGGGAGTATTTTCTCGAGCAATCTTTACTTCCAATGTTGTTGATGACCCACGTTTTAGCCGCTCTTCCGCTTTGAGAGATTCCAGTCTATCATATCTGTCAAAAACTATATCTACTCTGTTGCAGTCTTCTTGATTCAGTGGAACTGTAAAGATGTGCCAGTATTTATCAGCCAATTCTCCAAATGTAGACGTACCTCCAGTTTTAACCATTTGCACAATTGCCATGCCATCTACTACATAAGCTGTTGCGCCTGTCTTGTCAACAGGTGGAAGCCGTCCATCAACATTTACTTCCTTTTCTAGTTCACTTAACAAAACACTTTTCACATTCTTTCTTAGAGGCCCATCCGTATGTGACAATGATAGTGGAACAGCAGACAGTTCATACGTCATCACTAGTTTTAAATCAACATCTCTGGTCCTTGCGGCAATAATTAATCGACCAAATAGTTCGCGGTCAGATCCCACATTGTGAATTTTTTCATCATTTGTTTTGAGTTTTTTCTTCTGTGCTAGGCTGGCAAATGTTTTAAGTTTTAAGTGTGGCAACGTGTCCCAAAAGCTTCTCGTGTTAGTGTCCAGCCGCTCCTGAACAGAATTTTCCATAATCTCCTTACCAATGTCACAGGCGGAAACAAGTCTGTTGGCGATTTCACTAGGCAATACCACGCCAGTTGCAATGTTTACAAGCGGAAGACACTCGCTGTCGTCGTTTTCCGCAATATTAAAGGGATTGGTCATTATATCTGATGAGAACATCGAAAGTATCTTCTGCACATCGGTTTCATCCCTGTTCATTCGATTAGTCCCCATTTCCTTATGTACTCCAAACATGTGACTATCTTGTAACCCACACATTTGCTTTGTGACCGTTGTTATGGCTGCCCTCTCGTGGCTAGTTAAAAACCACCTCTCCAGAGCCCTGGCTTTTGTGTTATTCCAATAATACCACCTCGCTTTTTGGAATCCAAATTAATCGATTGCTCTAAGGCCATATCTGTCCACACTTGATTGAATGGATGGTCTGAGCGACTTACGGAATGATTTCCATTCAAGAATTGTTCATGTACATGGGGATGTGTACTTGGAAGCATCTTCATGTCCGCAAGATATATTGGCAGCCATCTTGCATAATTGGTTCTGTCCATGCTGTAGAAATATGGCGCCATAGCAGCAGTAGCAGATAGGTGTGCCTGCCAATCTCCAGTTCTCTCAGCTCAGATTCTATGATGGAGTTAGTATACATACATAAAATACAACCTTCACATTTCACCCTCGCCTTTGGTATATGCATGCAAAATGTATGTTGGATATATGTTAGGTCGATATCCGTCTAAATATCATATATGGTGAATCTAATACGATATTACTTTGAGTTATGACACGATCATGCTTATATCGTTGTGCACTGTGGATACAGCCAAAGCCTAGACCCCCTATGCAAAGAAATCAGGATAACTAATTAGTGCTACCACAATTTGTTTGTACAACAGGGCTTAAAATGTGTGGGACATGTCCCCCAAGCCACAGCAAGTGTCAGACCTTCCGAATACTGGGTGTGCTACGTCACGATTCTGACCTAGCTTTAGCTCCTGGACTACTCATCATTATCAACTGACCGCACTGGGCGTCATACACAGCATGCTGATTGTAGTGGTTATCCCCTGGGCAGCCAACACACAATGCCGAACGTCTCACTCTGCTTGCACATGCCCACTGGAATCTTCTAGTACTTGCAAATTTGTCCAACGTGGACTGTGTTCCTGCTCATTGGAACGAGATCGGCAATTAATCGGTCCCATATGTGACAGTAGTCATGTTACCGTAATGCATTGCTTGAAGTCTCGCCACACGGTCAAACAAGGGAGAGGTCCGCCATCAAGCATCTGACGTCATAATCACATACGTCACATGTTAACTGACATCACCCTCATAATGATGTATAGCACCGTCACGAAAATCGAAAAGTCCGAATATTTTGAAACCAATTTTCCTGGGAGCTGTTGCTCCAAGATATTCAACAGCCTTGAACTTTAGATTCTGGAAATTCACTGTTCAAAATTTCAAATCGGCATGTGTAAAAATGGACAAAGCTTACCTAGCAATTCACCTTTCCAGAGTAACCATCTACCAATCTGACATCATATGACGTCATAATTAGCTAACAGGCACGTAGGATGACCTCATAATCATTACGTCATAAATGATTCTATTTGGCCCGTCTTTAACTCTTAATAGTCTGACACGTTGTACGAATTGTCTCTAATATTTCATAAACATGCTGTTGGATATTTTGAAACTAATTTGACTGGACGCTGTTGTTGCCATAGGAAGCAACATCTCCCAGTCAAATTAGTTCCAAAACATTCAATAGCTTAACTGTATAGTTTTCAGGAAATTGATAGTCAGCCGCAAGTTCAGAGATCGATCGATCCCAACATGAGCGGGGTGTGGGTGGAGCTTAGCTAAAATGGAAATGTCCATAGCTAAAATGGATTCCTGATGTACACATACGGCCTCTCTCTCTATTTCTCTCTCTCTCTCTCTCTCTCGTGCGTGCGTGCGTGTGTGTGCGTGCGTGCGTGCGTGCGTGCGTGCGTGCGTGCGTGCGTGCGTGCGTGCGTGCGTGCGTGCGTGCGTGCGTGCGTGCGTGCGTGCGTGCGTGCGTGCGTGCGTGCGTGCGCGCGTGCGCATGGGTGTGTGTGTGGGTGTGTGAGTGAGCGTGTGCGTGTGCGTGCGTGCGTGCGTGCGTGCGTGCGTGCGTGCGTGCGTGCGTGCGTGCGTGCGTGCGTGCGTGCGTGCGTGCGTGCGTGCGTGCGTGCGTGCGTGCGCGCGTGCGCATGGGTGTGTGTGTGGGTGTGTGAGTGAGCGTGTGCGTGTGCGTGTGCGTGTGCGTGTGCGTGTGCGTGTGCGTGTGCGTGTGCGTGTGCGTGTGCGTGTGCGTGTGCGTGTGCGTGTGCGTGTGCGTGTGCGTGTGTCTTGTGTGACTCCATAACCCAATTCAGGATACCAAATTATTTCCACATGTTCGACAAGTCGGTAGAGATTGTGTAATCGGTGGAAATTGTATGTGCTCATTTGATATATTTCACTTCTGTTGGAGCTCTGCGTTCCGAGCATATTCTTAAACAGATCTACACATCCAGACTTTGTGACACCAGCCATCTCTGTCTTTTGCTAGGCATTCCGACTCATTCATGGGAATTGTAACAGCGGGTATGCCTTTGTTTTATTCTCCTAGTTGTGCCGCGTCCACTGTACACGCTGTATCTTTCTCACTTCTTTGAGATCTAAGATGCTAAAATATATGTATTTCTGTTGTTTTCCATTATTAGTTGACTGGACAATTGGAAAATAATATTTACACTCCCATGTTTACCATAGGGATAAGAAAACCTGTTGTGGTTTAGTATCGGTACAACATTTTGTCATTGCATATTGAACATGACAAAGAATCCAGCTAGTCAACCAAAAATGACAAGTCCAAAGAGTCAGAACGTATTGGTGTTGCTATTTGTACACATAATTTGTCAGATGAACTCAGCCGACACTTTGAGAAAAACCGCAGATACCTCGATGCAAACACCTGTTTAGAACTGGATCTCTGAACAAATGAATTATCCGAGTGTGTGAAATCAGATTTAAAATCAGTGTGGGAAGTATGATCTCTGATTACTGTATTCTGCGGCTGTAGTAGTAGAATCAGTCCTTTTTCGCGTTTGCCTACTGTGTCTTGTCCATGGCCGAAATCCTTGCTTCCTCAGGTCCATTCATGACTTGAGTATGCCAAGTGTGTGAAGTGTTGCTGCTCAATGGCAACCAAATTGATACGAAATATTTACAAGCAAAGTTTTACATGCACATAAGATCGGAATCCTCACTGATACCATCAAAAGCATCTAGCATTAGCAAACCATCTGATACAGACCTCGCGAGTGTTCATTGACTGGACTAGGTGCCTCTTCTGCATGAGAAAACGCACACAATGGTAAAGGAAATGACCATAATATCCACTGTCCAGGAATGTCAAATAATTACGCAAACCGTAGCCGCAAAGATTGGTGAGGAGAGGTTGCGGATCAATAATTCTGTCTGTAATGATCTAGTCACAACCGGAGATAGATATGAGAGAACGTGAAATGCGTCATACATCAGCAATGTTAATCTGCAGTATGCTTGCTTTCATGAGGGGAGAAAAGAAACATCCAATGATACAGCAAAATGGTTGTTGGAAATACGTTTGTTATTTTCATGGTGCTGGAAGGATATATCAGACTTTCTGCATGGAGACAAAATGATAGTTGAAGGATAGACTACTTACCGATTCAAACTTCGAGTAAAGAAGCATTTTAGGGATGGTACTTTCTTCTATAAGCCATATGACCACACTAAGTTTGAATATATGTTTTCAGACTGCATAATCCTTCAAGCTGTTATCAATGCGGCTTACTGATGTAACTGAGAAACAGCCACGGGTTATCTAAAGCACCGCCCGCCATGCGCCAGACTGTTGTGACAGTGTAAAGCTGCTGTATATCCTGAGAAACTCATCAAGTCAGACATCAATAACAACCAAGATATATCAGTCCGGCCACTTGTGACAACACATGGCTACTATGTTTGATTATTAACAAGGCAGACACGGACGGTAAAGGTAAATTCTCATCACCTGAGTGTAGCACATTCATCAGCTGATAGACGTGTTCTTATGCTGGCTCCGGATTTTGCAACTCGTGTGGCTAATTCTACATGTATAGCCAATATGACTAAACATGTGGCCCTGGAAATAGCTTTTCGCCATATTACCATGCCAGAGCAGCTCATTATGATGCTCAACAGAATGTGCCACTGTAACTCCTACGATGAACACACGACTTGTAACTCCTACGATGGACACATGCTTTGCAAAGGCGATCTTAGACAACAATCTGTTTGGCTGCTGTTTCCATCAAATATCGCACCAGGCGACTTTGTTCATGTGGCATGAGATACTAATGATATAATGAAGGGACATCACTGGTACTCTATCAGTGTGGGCTGTATTAGCACGCTCTTATGCAGAGGATGACCAAACAAAGAGAATATGCCCAAATATAGTGTTACCTAAAGAAGATGCAGTCACTTCAAGCCTCTCGAATCTTCCAATACACCATAATGTATAGTACATGTGGAAAGCGACTCGTTGACCTGTCGCTACCAGATTCGTCTGGAAGATACAAGTCAAGTATTTCAAAGCCTGCATGAAGACTGTGCAGCGCATGATGACATGCCTTGGCCAAAATGAGTGTCATTACATTTAACCTTCCTATCTATGCCAAGGCCAAAGAGATCCAGTGGTGACTCCAGAAAGAATTTGAAGATATAGTGATACGCTTGGAAGCCTTCATACTGCGATCAACTATTTGGCTGTTTGGGCAAAGAAGCTCCATACGTCAAGCACTTGGGATCTTATGACAGAATGGGCATGTATGGTAGTTCGACATCCGCGACCCTCTTGAGAAGGACGTCCTACAACCGTGGAGTGAGTGCCCAGAAAATAATCATGAAAATCATGTAATGTTGATGCCGTATCATCAAGTGAGCAGTGATGTGCATGTAGATAGAAATTATTTCGTGTCAACTAGTTCTGGAAGAAGGCTAGCTGTCCAGACCACTATGCTGAGGATTGTAATTCCATGATCAAACTAACTAAAACTGAGAACTCTGTGTTAAGCATGAAAGCTATTCCAATCCACTTTGGGGGATGCGAATCAGTGTTGCCATTCACAATCACTGGTAGTTATCATGAAAACTATTACAATTCGCGCTTATCAATGTGAACCAGTGTCGCCATCACTATTTTCATTCTCAAGAATGTTTATCATCACCATCGCAGTGACTTACGAGCTATCCATATCCAGCAGTCAGATATGCTATTTTCAAAAGTTAAAGAATGTGTGAATCATAAAATATTTTCTTATCTGTTTGTTATCCAAAATGAATACATATATCCGTGGCAAAAAATTGCTTTTCGTCTTCATATGTCAGAGGACCAAGAAATAATGTCAGGAAATTTCGATTTGTGTTATTCCTTGACTCGTGTGATCGCATGGCATAGAATGTTTTCCGATTACTGTACATATCACAACAGAGAATTATAATACCAAGCCAATGATGTCTCAATGATGAAAATCGGTTTTGTCTGGACTAAGATATTCATATTTCCGTTACCCCATCCCCTAATTTTTAGTGGCCCGCAGTACCGGACCCTCGCCATGTATTATGGGCTGTAGAATTTTAATGATACCACAATTTGAAGCTACATACTACCTGACGATGATCAGGAGGGTCTATACTAACACCCTGCCATGTCAAATATTTTCTATATTTTCCAGAGCATACTCTCTTTCTTGATCCATAAATCTCCGCCCGGTCAGCTTTTTAAAATATCTAAATATGTCCGAGATTCTCAATCTTTCTTTCTTTCGATGTGTTGTAAAGACAGGATCTTTCTTGTTAAACTTGGCACGGGTTTCTTCCATTTTCTCCAGACCACACGCTCGCCATTTTGAGAAAGGACATACGTGAATTGCTACTGCTCTCTAATGAACCGTACCTGTTTATCCATCCATCATATGACGTCATAATCGACTACGTGACATGTAGGATGGCGTCATAATCAACGACGTCATGAATGACGCAGATAAATTCGTCATGATCGCATAATTGGTGACTGACTAACCGTTGCTGTACGAAGTGTATGACTTTAGCATTTAATAAACATGCTGTTCAATATTTTGAAAGTAATTTGACTGGGCAGCAACAGCGTCCCGTCAAATTACTTTCAAAATATTCAACAGCTTACCTTATAGGTTTCTGGAAATTGATAATCAGGGAGTTCAGGGGTCGATTCATCCGAACACGAGCGAGGTATGGGTGGGGCCTAGCTAGAGATGGGAGTTGCATAGCTAGAACTGGAAAGGCCCATTGAACATGCACAGTCTGGCTGACGGGCTACAACGTGATTCAATTTGATACAACGGTCTATCCACTAGTGTTCGGCATGTGTATACAAATCGGTATTCGAATATTTTAGATGAGAGCTAAATAGAAACGAAATATTATCGATAGGCGTGTAAAACATGGAATGTTTTGTCAGGGAAAACTACGCGTGGCACATTTTCTCGAAAACTATTGGATATAAAATTTATACTGGCCTAATCAAGAAACTAGGGCAATTTGAAGTTTAGTACGGGTCTGGTCGATCGGACAAAAAACAATTTTGGCGGCCATTTTGACTTCTGTCCGGGCACCAATATAGGTTATATGGTTTCTTCTTATATGATCATTGGACTTGTGTGATTAAGGGGCGTCCATTTCTGATAATATCAAATTTTTTAACATTGATGCTATAAAGGGGTATCCTGACACTGATTAACTTGGCCTTTAACCTAAACGTCAAACCGCATCCTTGGGATAAGAAACAGTTAGCGAAGCCACAGTTCGAACATGTTCCTTAAAGATATTATCTTGGAAGCCATGGGATATCTGATTAGGCCAAAAGCCATTCGTTTCTGGCCAAAAATCAAAACTGAGTACTTTGACATCAAGGGCACCATTGACTTTTTATCTTTAATAAAAAATCAGCAGCCATCTGGTGGAGCCCATGGTAACGTCCACCCAGGTAGTATGCACGCGTAACGAGGGTACAGTCTGATAATTAACAAAAGAATCCTTGATGCGATAGAGTTTAATTGCTGATTAAAGATTGCTTAGGTAATGAATTACACTAAGCTTGTAAGTTTATTTCATAGCGGTTATGTATTAGATTTCCAGGTTAAAATAAAAAATTAGAAACAAGACGTCATTTAAAAGTCAACCGATTACACTTCATTCATACTGAAATGAGCTCTACGTTTATAATGTCTCGGTTCCGGGTTCGGGAATTGGTGACAGGAACCATTCAGGAACGCACGAGTCTGGTTGCGGTTCATCAGTGGCGTATACGTCATCTGGACCTCCTGAAAATAGAATATATATTCTTTAATCCTCTCTATTGCGGGCTCGCGCGTTTGAGGCCAACAGATGGCGGTTCTTTAAGACGTGTGGTCGTAAAACCACCTGTCTTAAAGATCCACGATCTGTTGGCTTCAAAGTCGACCTGGCATACCTGCCATTAATGCCCACCAGTCATGTTAATGGGCCACGTATTGTCAGTTATACAAAGGTATACTTGACGAGGAATTACAAAGAAAATCACCCGAACATACGTGTGAATTTATCTTTAGTCCACGACAAACATACATCGTATGAATCATTCTCGTGTTATGACGTCATCGCCGGATTAATATATTTTGCTGTGGAATATTAATAGCTCACAGCAGGTCATTGAGACGCCACGGTATTAATGAGATGCAAGAGGAACATTAGTAGGCACTCCCCCCCCCCTTCCCCCCCCCCCCCCATATTTGTTAAACTGAATTTGAGCTGATGCACCGCTGGCAACTTTATTAGACGCCAGTTTCTTCTACTCTGAAAACAAACGTGGCGTAATCTGAATCCACGTGCTTGACAATTCACGTGATAATGTCATACCGTGAATTTTATGGCGCTTCAAAATTCATGAATCTAACCAAAACCCTAACAGTGATCGAGCTTGTGAAAATGTTTCAATTTGTTTTAGACTTATAAAGTAAGATAAGAACTTTTATTTTTTACGGTATTTATTAAAATCTAATTCTCGTTTGTGATCTTCTTTAAAGATCACACATGTGTCAATATTTCAGAAAGTGCACACCGATTCGCTTGAAACGCTCTCAGTTAAAAACAATAACAACTTTTGTTCCAGATCTGACAAATGCCACCAACGCATTGATCGATTCCCAGCTCAAAATGTATCACCTGCATGGGACGTAAATCACGCTAATTTATTTGCTCCGACGGTTCTTATAAGACGACATTTGTCTCCCTTTCACCATAATTTCAATGAAAATTAGCCAAATTTGCGGGATTTTCTAATATCTCTTTGACTACCAATTTAGAAGGAACCCGTCTGTTTATTAGAAAGGAAACACATACGAGTGTATTCAGCAGGAAAAACTGTACTAGAACCAATTACAAACATAGCGTGTCCTAAAGGTAATTTCGACGACATCGCTTTCGGTATCTGAAATATGGTATGTGGAAATTAATAAATATAATGTTTCCTCCCTTTTCGACATAATGCCAGTTGTAAAACATCCAGATTTCCACTGGAGGACCCTGTATCGACCCACGCCAGTTCCATGAAGAAGAAGAAGAATATACCCCCACCCAAAACCGTCCCACAGTTATCCCACCCCACCCCCACCCCACCCACCCTCCCCCACTCACCCCCACCCCCAACACACACACCCCACCCTATTATGCGGCTTGCTGGGCCGGTAGAGGACAAATAGCAGACCCGCTATCGGTCATGTACCGACCGAGCAACCTGAGTTATCTACACATAGATAGCTGAACTTGCCGTAGATTGACTGAATGCCAGCAATATCGTCCCACTGTGGCTCTAGTGTGTTAGTGTACCATGGCCTCATTACATTGTTTTCAAACTCTGAATGCAGCAAGCCCAGTTGATGGCCGATCTCGTGCAACATCGTATGGACCATCTGGTAAGCTGAAATTAACGGCAAATCAAGCTAATGATGGTATTCAATTACATTCGAAATGTACAATGCTATGGATATATAAGCTTCCAACTCTACCAGTCAAGCTAGGGCCGAACTGTTGTTGCTGCTGATGCTGGTGCTACTGCTGATGCTGGTGCTTCTACTGCTGCCGCTACTTCTGCTGCTGTTGGTGGTGGTGGTGGTGGTGGTGGTCGTAGTGATGATGCTGCTGGTGATGCAGTTGCTGGTGGTGATGGTGGTGGTGGTGGTGGTGGTAGTGGTGGTAGTGGTGATGCTGTTGGTGGTGGTAGTGGTGGTGGTGGTGGTGGTGGTGGCGATAGTGGTTGTGGTGGTAGTGGTGATGCTGCTGGTGGTGGTGATGCTGCTGGTGGTGCTGGTGCTGCTATTACTGATATGACTGCTGATGTTGTTGCTCCTCCTCCTCCTCATCCTCCTCCTACTACTACTACTACTACTACTACTACTACTACTACTACTACTACTACTACTACTACTACTACTACTACTACTACTACTACTACTACTACTACTACCACTACCACTACCACTACTACTACTACTACTACTACTACTACTACTACTACTACTACTACTACTACTACTACTACTACTACTACTACTAGCACCACCACCACCACCACCACCACCAGGACCACCACCAACACGGTACCACCACCCAAACTACTACTATCATTTCAACTGACTAGACCAGACATATTGCATTCGCTACGTATGTATCAGAATTATGTTAAATATTTTAAAAATAATTTGACTGGAAGTTAGTACTCCGTGTGGCAGCACCAACTTCAAGTCAAATCAATTTCAAAATATTCCACAGCTTACGTATATAAATGAAATACTGATGGTTCAGATTCAAAGAAGTAAAATGCGACAATCTTGTTTGATTTGTGGGCCACTTATTTTTCGGTGCTTCATAGCCCTTGCCATAATCCGGCTCTGGATCCCACCCATTTCTTGTTTACTCTTACCCTTTGTGCTCGGGGGTATTTGCCAATCAAATAAATCGTTCATTCTGATTCCATGGTTTTGAGGCCAGTCAGAATTTGCCAGCGTTCCAGAGGTAGAGAAATTCGTGAAGATAAAATATGTGTCAGGTGACGAACAATTTGTTGGCGAAAATATTAGATTTGTATTCTTTGCCCATCCCTATAATAATAATAATAATAATAATAATAATAATAATAATAAAAATAATAATAATAATAATAATAATAATAATAATAATAATAATAACTAGAACACATTTATTGAAGTATCTGTATATCTGCGGGCCATTAAAGAATGCTATAAGGTCTCTTCTTATATGATCATTGAACAAGTCCGGAATAAAAACTGGTATCTCTGACGTGATTTAAGATAATAATGGGTGATCGCGACATTATGGAGTGACAATGGTTATATTCTAACTGACCAACATCTTCCAGTGAGCTTATCTGAGGACGGTGAGTGCATCCCTGCCCTAACCAAAAACTGGTAATTTTGACCGCTAAGGGGTAACTGTGCTCTTTGAAAGTTCACCCCAAAATCAGGCCGTAAGATAATCGCCCGACCTAAATATAGTATTGATAAAGACTCTATGTGTAGTCATAGTTCCAAAATCCATATTGGAAGATCCCATGCATTTCCTTCGGGACCATTTGATGACAGTAAACTGGATTTCTCGAAAGGTATTTGATGGATAAATTTAAATTTAATACCACATCAATATAAGCCAGAGAAGTGTACCAATTTCGAGCCGATCAGAGCAAAAATATAATTCGACTGGTGTTTAGAATAATTCTTTTTACTTCGACTTCTCCGAGCAAGTGTAGATCATTTCTGCAGAAAAAAATTAAAACTAAATACATGTCTAAATACATACAGCGTAGGCCTCACTGAGAGCCCAATGGACATCCTGTTCTGTCTTCCTGTACGAATATTGATTCACAATCCACGTTATATGCCGCGTGTTCTTCTTGTACTGTTCCCCTAATAATAATAATAATAATAATAATAATAATAATAATAATAATAATAATAATAATAATAATAATAACAATAATAATAATAATAATTCTGAAGAAACTGTATGCTTACCAATCACCCGTTTAGTAGTTGACCCTGCCCTTCGCACTTCTAGCCCCAACCCAATGCAGCTAGTTCTTTGTATCCTCAAGGGCAGTCATCAGCCAAAGTTCCTGATCGTGTCAGTAGAAGCCGTACACCCCAAACTGATACACCACTTCGTGACACAGCGTCCAATTACCCACTCATGCGTGTGTAGTATCCATTCACGAGAACCTGAGTTATCGTGTAGCACGGATGCACACACGCACGCACGCATGCGGACACTCAAACACGCATTAATTGTGTCAGTGGTAATGATGACCTGCGGGGGACCATCACTCTGTCTTCTAAGTGACAGTGCGTGATGCCATGTCAGTACAGATACGTTTTATATAATGTAATATGTTAATATGTTAGCCCTAAATCGACAAAAGCTGTTGCTACCAAAGACAACAACAACTTCCAGCCAAATTAGTTTGAAATTTCTCAACAGATTAAATGTATGGCTGCTATTCCAACATTTCCAAACTAGATTATAGCCATATGATTAAGATATATACCGAGAGAGACAAGTTTTATCTGATTGGTCAGCAGCCTTCATAGGCGGGGGAGATGCATCAAGATTAAGCTACGCTAATAAAATATCTTTCTTATATGTCTAGCAAGTCCGATGAGCTATACTTCCAACTTAGGCAGCTTTGCCAGAAATTTTGCCAGCCAGCCAGCCAGACGGACGGACGGACGGGTGGATGGGCCGGCGGGCGGGGGGCTGGTTTCGGGATGGCGGGCGGGTGGGCGGGCAGGCTATGTCAGCGCAGCTACGTCCTCTCATAAAACCACTCTGTCAGTTTCCAATAAATTCCTGTCAATCTTAACTCTAACGTGAGATAATGTCGCATAGCATTTTTCCTATGCAGTTTTAAAAACACTATTGGTCTCAGATTGGAAAGAGGTCCGATTTATTCCTTAGGTGTTGGGATAGCGATGAATGTGCAGTCTCCCATAGCATCAATATGGAGGTGTTGTTCAAAGGCAGACACTAATGATGTATGCAATTGTATTATCTGCATATTTAAGGAGTTCATTTTTAACCCCTCTTGTTACAACTCAACCCTTTAATCGCCAAGCTGTTCAAAAACGCTATGCTTGTCCATTTGCATGCTGAGAGAAGAGTATTTTTGACAATTTACCTCTGGAATGACTGGCTCGGTCACCGAGCCAGTCATTCCAGTTATAAATTTTCAAAAACACTCTTCTCTCAGCATGCAAATGGACACCGACTAAGAGAAAACTGAAATTTTCTTTAGCATTACCGAGTTGATGGACGGTATCTGCAGTGGTCAAGAGAAATGCCCATTTGCAGGCCGACAGAAAACTATTTTTGTTCCAGTAATAAATTTTCACAAATATTCATCTGTCGCCAAGAAAATGGACACTGGCTAAGAGAAAACTGGAATTTTCTTTATCATTGCCGATTTGATGGACAGTATCCGCAGTGGTCAAGAGAAATGCCAATTTGCAGGCCGACAGAAAAGAATTTTTTTAAATTTACAAAGAAATATTCTCATTCGCCCGTAAAATTTGTATATTTCCTGAGAAATCTTGACCATTAAAATTGTTAATTGATTTACGCTTCCATTTGAGCGTTTTGAGGCGCTGTTGACACAAAAGGTGTTAATACCGACATGTCCGCATATACGGCGGCCATTCGCCAGAGACGTTAAAGTGTTCTAACTTCTGCTTCGGTTGTTGGCTTTTGCAGGGACCGTGGCTTGCCTGCAAACATGGATAGAGCGTCGTTTTCCGTGTCAGTGAACGAATCTGAAACATTCCCTGATTCTTTCAGCTTTATCGATGCTGTTGGAGAAGGTGCACCTATTTAATTAAGACCTTTACAGAGAAGATTGATCAAGAAAGCATATATTCTTCTAAGTGAATGTCCATTTGCAAGCCGAAAGAAAACTATTTCTGAAAATTTACCAGTGGAATAAGTTGTGGAAAATTTTCGAAAATTAGTCTTTTGTTTGACTGCAAATCGGTATTTTCTCAAGGCCATTACTAAAGTTTTTTGCAGTCTTGACCTTGAAATGGTTAATTCGATACAGAAACAGCCTCGTCATGGTACCATCTGTAATACTAGAAAATATATTTTCGAAACAAAACCTCAACTGTTTGTTCCTACCGAAAATCGTAAAACGCTTTGTGGGGTTTTCGCCTCTTACGAAGTCTGGGTTTCCGCATCTGTCCTCGGCCATCATATCTGCAGTGGCATCATCAACCTCACCTGTAAGCATATAACAACAGTGTAAGTGTGCCATTCTGATAACACGTTATTCATCGATTTTCAGCAACAACTCCTAATCAAACTTGATTCAAAATGTTCGCCAGAATATTCATTACATCACAAAGACTTTGCCCTTTCAGATTGGTTGATGCTAAATAGTTAAATCAACCACTTCAATATATTACCGCATGTTTAGCGAATTTATCATAAATTCTGGAGATGTGTCATCATGCGTGTTTCATTATAACTTTGATCTGTTAACAATAGAAATATCGGCCGAACGCTTTACGATAATCAACACATCCGCTTTGAAATCCAATCATGGTCACCTTACTGCATTCGTCAGATATTTAGCCAACCAAAAACGGCCTCTGCACTTGTCGTGTGGAAGGTCTATTTGGAGGCCAAGCAAAGAGATATTTGTAAATTTACCACTACATTAAGTGGCTGGTATATCTTCAGCAATAGTCGCCATTTGATCAGTAAATCGAAACAGACTAAGCCAATAACTCTCGATTCCTTTGTTCATTAATCCTTTACTAATGAAAATTATGTATTTGCAAGCCATCTAAAGCATACTCTCTTTAAATTCCAGTGGTAAGCTTACAAACTAGAAGATGCTCGTGCGAGCTAAGATTTGGAAACTTCCACATCTTGTACACGAGTGGGGATGCCATTCTAAAAACCAACATGGGCGAATCAGAATTGGATCTGATCTGGTGTAGTTAGTTACCCTAAAATACCCCCTCAAGTTTCATTGAGATCCGTTCGTTGAAGGGATGCTAATCTCATCTCAAACGTTGTATTGTACTGATAGAGCATGGTTTATAGATTTCATGACATTCATATCCTGTCAAATTCCGTTATCTGTATCACAATTATCTGTTTTGTAATATCGGGTAAATGTTGAACAGGTATCGCCACCCTGTTGTCTCCTCAAGCGTTGGTGCATGATGCGATGTAAGTGCAAGGCATTACATTCTTTATTTTGTAATAATCACCTTGTTGAATATTTTGAAATTAATTTTTCTGGAAGCTATTGCAGCAACAACTACCAGTCAAATTAGTTTCAAAATATCCAACAGCTAAACTGCAGGGCTTCTTCTATAACACATTGGCAAAATATAGATGGTACCTCTATGACTGACCGTATATACCGAGGAATAGAGGCTAGGATTTTGCTGATTGGTTTGAAAGGTAAAACATGACAGCCTGTAGAAATGGTCTACATTTAGCTAGTAAAGCATGAATATCTTTCATCGACGGAATGATAAATCGCTAAAATGGCATGGATGGCTTATGGGTGGCAAATGCTATTACCTAAGTGGTTAGTATAAGATTATGTGAGTTTTCTTTAATAAGGGTGTTTTCCATGAATGCGGTTAGCCGCGCGGCAGGATACATTCCATGTGCATATTTTTCAACAATTGCCGCTAAGCGGTTCTTCCGAATTTAATAACGAATTTGTTGATTGTTAAGATTTCCATAACCTAAATCTCAGTCACTGGCTGTAGGACTCGCCAGTAGCATATGGCTCATACGTTCTGTGAGGTTATTCAACACCACGTGCATTTGAACCAATTTTTTTCTTTTGATATGCACGCATCTCCAACTATAGCTCTAATATTCAACATTATCATGGACATGTGCCCGCGACATATATCCAGAAGTACTCGGTCGATTTGTATCTCCGTGTATCTGAGAATCAGCTGCTCCATGATCGAATCTAACATCTGATGCTTCACTGTGGCTACCAAGAAGGACATTCACTGCTCGATTATGTTATGGAATCCACCAGCATGATATACTCCAACCTCAGGCGTTGTTTTGAACGTGGTGTTAGCACAGTGATGTTTCCTCTTAAATCGTGCATCTGAACATGACCAAGATTGCCACTCTCACCCGATTTTATCGATTCCTTGTTCACATAATTGTTACCAACGATATCAATAGAATGGTAGTTCAGACAAAGAATGGTACCCAACGGCTTATTTAAGAGCTCGTCAAATAAAGTTAATGCAGTCAATTCTGAGCAGAATCGTGATAGCAATCTTACCCAATGTTAGGTCACTAAATACTGAAGGGTCAGCAGTCGCATTGTCTTTCTCAAATGGATTATTAAAAGTAATATCGACCACATTCATGTAAGGGCTGCCATCCTTTCGTTAACGTACTGGTGATTTCCTGGATTGCAGATGTAATGCAGCTCTTTATAGTCTCCTTTTGAAGGTTAGTACTATCAAGCCGATGCACCGCACGAACGTGTGTTGTTTGTCTTAGCGTTTACAGCTGCTTTTAGATGTGCTGTCGAATAGTCATCATTACCTCACTGTCTGTGCTTATCGGAGACTCCGTTTAGTGATTGTTCAATGGCCATGCCATGCCAAACTCCGCTGTATGGTCGCCTCTACCAGTCAACTGCACATTGGCCTTCAGATAAACATTGATACACATCTGGATTCTCCTTTCTGTAAAGTCATGTTTCAACAACGTCAGTGTACCTCTACACAGTTTTCATATCTGCACTGAAACTCAATTGGTATAAATATCTTATATTTCAACAGTTTATTGCAGCAATGTTATCCAGGGGGTTGTGAAAAATCTGAAACATAGTTTTGCCAGGAGACAAATGTGTCCTTCGTCACGGATTCCTACATTAGACGTAATAGGATTTGTACACAATGTGAGAAGTCTGCTATGCATTTCGGAGCTGCGTCTCTACCTGTGCATGTAAAGGATCTACAAATGATGGTGTGCAATGGTAATCCCTCTCCATAACCACAATCTTTTCACATTGCCGAAGTTCTGTTGGTTAAACCGCATGTGCAAATGACATCCATTTAAGTCATTTAATTGGTGCAGCATACAACATATGTAACCAATTAAATTTAGTGCATAGTGCATGCCCGCTTTTTTAATATGATGACTGTCAAATTCATCTGGGTTTCTCACTTTATCGGCTGAGCCTTGCAATGGGTAGCTTTTTCTAGTAGGTGCATTGCGTTTGACTTTTTCATGCATGTATTTTGACATCAATATTTAGTGAGTTGATTTTTTCTGAATACTTATACATTTAATGTTCTATAGATTGAGGCTGCTAGTGTTCCGAATGGCATCACTATCATCAACACCGTCGTAGCTAAAGAAGGCCATATTAACAAGGTCACGCAATTTCAGTAGCCTATTGAAATTGTCACCTGCAAATCTCGACATCTTTCCTACAACTATTTTCCCAGGACTATGCAGTCCGTTGCCAAGTTGCTGATTGGCTCAAAATGTATACAGTTCAGTGGGCTTCATCATAGCCAATACAGTTATTTTGTTCATTGACTAGTTTAACCACACCTTCTCATTGCATAATTTGATGTAGAGTGATCCCTAGTCCAATATCTGTTCGTGTTCAACAATGCGCTGATGATGCAACATAGTTCTGGCGAAGAGAGCAAATTTGCTGATGTTAATTTTCATCAGTCTGATTACGTCATATTTTGTTGATCGTCTCCAAGGTGCTTTCCTTTGTTCACAAGGATCCAATATAGAAATGAGTACACCTCATTTTCTAGTAGCTTCTCTGAATTTTCAGTTGGAGTTACCTGGAATTGAGTAGCTGCGAAACGTAGCCCCACGCTGTTACGCCCATGACGTTATGCTAGGCATGGGACTACGATGCCAACTGTATAAAGACTGAAATTAATTCAGATTTTCATCTCGCTTCTAGAGTTTTGCACATACATGGCCTAAGTTTCACTCACGTGTAGTACGGCGTACCATATTTAGCCGGGTATCCAAGGATATACACTTTATTGTAAAATATTTCATATATTTTGATATATTAGCAGAAACATTTCCGAGCAAATCCCGCACCAGTTCCAGTGCGTCAGCCATCTTGTCCTAGTTACCGATATGAATCATGGGAAATACACTGCCTTCTTTAGCAGGTGAGGTCAAACCTACCATATATGGACAAGTGGGCAGGATGGCTTCATTGCTCATCGCGCTCACTTATTGTCTGTTATCGAGTGTGAATCCTGCTGCTCCACCCGCTTGCCCATATATGCTACGTTTAGCCGTGTCTGCTAAATAAGGCAGTGCATCTCCCATGATTCATAGCGGTAACTAGGACAAGAGTGCTGGCACACTGGAACTGGTGCGCGATTCGCTCAAAATGCGCTCGGTCGCAAATGTATTGGGCTGTGTATCAAAATATATGAAATATTTTGCAATAAAGTGTATATTTATCGTTAACCATCTAAATAAGATAGATGTGTGTGAAATTCGGGCGATGTAAGTACAAAACTCAAGAAGCGAGACGAAAGTCTGTTTTAATTTCAGTTTTTGTTATGGTTGGTCCTGTAGCTCCGAAGTAGACGTAACATCGTAAGCAGCTAGGGATTCAGAGGCTAGTGGCAGATACTTTCCAACGACTTAAAAGCTGTGGAGAGAATAACTGCAAGAGAAGTAATTGTTCCACCACAGGTCACTTGAATACCTGCTGCAACCTGTGCGGCAGTGAATATTTCCTTCATTTCTGCCTGCTTATAGATTACATCCTGTGTTTCAAAGAACTTTGCCAAAACCCAAATCTGGTGTCTTTTTGTGCACAAGATTTTAAACTCGTAAGATGTCACTGCACTTACTCTCTATCTTATGCTTAAGAGGTTTACGCAAATCTTCCTGTAGCATGTATTGTTTAGCAGTTTAAGATGACGATTCAGCAATTCGTTCACATAAAAGACCTTGCCTTTTGCGAGTTCTTGCTCAATGTAAGAAACATTTGATACTCGAATGCGGTATCAATTGCTAAGGCCTGACTCAGTATATCTATGGTGGCAACCCTTATGGTACTTTGCCTCTAATGCAAACAGCTTGAAATCGCTACCAATTCACCTTTCAAGAGTATCCATTCATCATCAGACCTCGTATGACGTCACAATCAGCTCAGCGCATGTATGATGACGTCATAATCACTACGTCAAAAAGGGTTCAATATAGACCGTCATCAAATCGCAAATGGTCCGACACATTGTACGAATTATGTCTTTGTGATTCTTTGCTTTTTAATAAACATGCTGTTAGCAGCAACAGCACCCGGTCAAATTTGTTTCAAAATATTCAACAGCTTACCTGTGTAGTTTTTTGGAAATGGATGGTCAGGGTGTTCAGAAATCGATAGATCCCAACACGAGCGAGGTGTGGGTGGAGCTTAGCTAGAGATGGGCGGGGCATAGCTAAAACCGGAAAGGCTTTGTCCTTTGCTCATCAAGAGTATTTCGAATGTTTCTACCTTCAGCAAAGTTCTATCTTTTTTGTAAGACCTAAAGATACAGAATAAGCCCAACGTTTTAAAGCCAAATGATTCTCGAGGTAGTTATCGAGACAAAATGCCGCTTCAAATTTGTCATTCACATAAATGACGAGTAGCAGTTCTTATGCCACTGTAGATCAGGTTGTTTCTCGGTGAACTCAAGTTAGGTATTGTATCAACGATTTCAGGCGACAATATTGAATACATATTAGAGCGGAATTGCTTATTTTGATAGCAGCACGGAAAGTCCGTAGATCTAGTTATGCCTCGGTTTCTGGGCATCCGCATTTTGACAAATGGTGCACTTTCCTATGTCTACAGTCATGGCAGTAACTTGCTGGTTTCACTAACTTGAGAAGGCAGGATTCCACGGAGGCTGAATTAAATTACTGTATAGCTGGAAAGAGAAAGAGTAAAAAACCGCAATCGAATTCTACAGCACTAAAATATGTCTTCTTTAAAATCTACTACTTTTCACATGATAATTGAGGGGAAAATGATACTACATTTCCATTAGTAATGCTAACAAGTATTTACCCCTGTACACGAGACTATCGTGCCAACTATGTCATGCGCCAGTTGTCGGACAATCATCTATGCTTAGAAGAAAGATAAAGATAGTACGGATTGTGAAAAATAGCGTTTTGTTATATGTGGCGTCATAATGATATGTGAATTAGCCTAAATGCAAGAAGGAATAATGGGAATGCTTGAATTATTTTAACGTATTCACAAATGATTTACCCGGTGCAATAGTTATATTCATCGGGTATACACAAACAATCTTATAGAAATGTGAACGTTGGAAGATGGTTGCTCGACCAACAATATCAACTTTACCAGTTTGCTAAATATGTTCCAGACCTTGCTACCAATGCAATGAAGATCTTTGATAATCTCTCTATATTTTTTATAGTGATATTAAATTGCACTATAATGAGCTCCTATAATGAACTGGAAATGCACCGCGGATATATAAATATAAAGCGTAAAACAGATTTAAAACATTTGGATCTTCCATATATGATGTAATTGTAGGCAAATTAGCTCCATAATAGCAGTAACTGATATCATTGATTAGTAGATCGAGAGACCTTTCACTCAACAACATAATTCACATTTCCAGAGTATCCATCGCTTAACAGTCCGACAGGTTGTACGAAGTGTGTGTTTTTGCTATTTAAGAAACATTCTGTTGAATATTTTGAAACTAATTTGAATGGGCCCTGTTGCTGCCTGTATAGTTTTCTGGAATTGATAGTCAGGCAGTTCAGAGATCAATTGATCCCAGCACGAGCGAGGCGTGGGTGAAGCTTAGCTAAAGATGGGTGGGGCATAGCTAAAACCGGAAAGGTCCATTGTGTTTATAGCCTGTATAATAAGAAAGTTGTACGGATCAGAACGAATTTCGTTCATTGTGGTAATTCTGTGTTCACGATGGAAACGGTGTTTTAATAAATAATAGCACCACATTAAGCCTCTACATCCATCGTGGTGAACACCACACAGGTACCCGCAAACAGCTGGTGAATTGGCATTTTTCTCCTTAAAGGATATCGCAAACGAGAATTAGATTTCAATATAAACGCCCAAAAGTTTTTATCATATTTTATGAATTAAAAATAATCTGACCGATTTTCACAAAGTTTTTCACGGTTCAAATTTCGGTTAAAGCCATGAATTTTCACACCCCATAAAAGTCACGCTATGACGTCATCGTTAACCACATGATTTAGATTGCGCCACACGTGTTTTCGGAATAAACGACACCGGCGTCTAATACAGTTATAGGAAACTCAGATCCGGCTCTAGTTTAACAAATGCCAGTGCTTATCTTATATTTCATTAATATCATGGTGTGTGAATGACCTGTTCTGAGCTATCAATGATCCACAGCTAAATATCATTCACTCGATGACGCCATATCACACCAATCATTCACGCGATGACGTCACTCCTCGATTCGCATGGGAAGTTGAAGCAAATTACGTTCCTTGGCGAAATTAAAGATTTAAGAATTCGAAAATATGCAAATAATATATATTATTTAATATAAATTATAGAAAAACCTATCATTTTGGCATGCTTTGACCCATTTCTAGTTGTGTTCTCCTTTAACTAGGCCTCTTTTTAAATTTAGCTGTTAGACTGTGAATGGACCTTTCCAGTTTTAGCTATACCCCACCGATCTCTAGCTAAGCTACACCCACAACGTGTTGGGATCGATTGATCTCTGAACTCCCTGACTATCAATTTCCTGAAAACTATACGGGCAGCAACAGGGCCCATTCAAATTAGTTTCAGAATATTCAACAGCATGTTTCTTAAATAGCTCAAACATACAATTCGTACAACGTGTCGGACTATTAAGCGTTAAAGACGGGCTTAATCGAATCATCCATGACATCATGATCATGACCCCCAGCACACACGTCGCGTAGTTGATTATGACATCATATGATTGAGTGAGGAAATGGATTCATGAATTGAAATTGGATTCCGCAATAATGTCGAGAGATACCCATAGAAATTACGCTCAAACTTTATCGAGTTACGTTCATCAATAACGGAGGCACATTCAGGAGTAATTAAAAATTTTAAATGGGCTGAGGTCCTCTCTAAGCACCAACAGGGGGTGAATAAAACCGACTTCATGAAGGATGTTGGGAGATAACCATCAAAATATGGGTTTCGATTTTTACCGAGACCCGTTCATCGACA
>CM067374.1:126323679-126328679 GCA_034401795.1 Chaetoderma sp. LZ-2023a | reverse complement strand
TTGTTAGGCTGGTCATTGCCTTGGGAACAGCTGCACAGTGATGCATTCTATGAATACATTGATGCCTACCACTTCCAGTTATACCACGGTCGTGTGTCAGACCTCCCCATGCTTTCATTGATCTCATACGTATTTGCTCTATGCATAAGTCAGTCCATAAACCAGCCCAATACCCATCACTCCTGCGAATTGCATGTTGGTCTGCACAAAATTTATGGTGCATCCTCCGGTGTTGGTTTGCGAGGTCTCATCATTTGCGTGTAAAGTCTAGCCCTTTGGGCATAATTAATATGGTCAGAACAAGCGAAAAGATTCGACAGCTTTCCAACAGCTGTGGGATGTCCTTCCCAATCGCAGTCACTCTCGCAATGTATGAGATCTGTGATGATGCTTATGTAATACAGATACAAAATCCAATACTTGGCTGCCCGTGACTCAGTCTCTAATTTTACCTTGTGTTTAAGAAAACTTTGGTCTAATGATGCCAGTTCTTCATAATCAGAAACATTATTGATTGTTATAGAATCATCTTCAACTACACAACAAACCATTTCTTCCAGTTTGTTTACTTAATCGATTGTTAATCTATCTGCTTTTTGTCAACATTCAGAATTGAATATTCTGACATCTGTAGGTAACACACCAGAAATCAGTTTATGATGACGAGATGATGATGCAGTAGAATCCGCAATTAAAACCAAACTCACGTTGATGTTGAATTGGGATTCTATAATGTCATCATCTTCGCAGTACGGATCACGTCCCTCCCAATTTGTCGTTTTTAAAGCTAGTTGCTTACCATACCCTGTTTGCAAACACGTTGCAATGCGTTAGTTAAAATGATTTCTGGGCGCTCGACCACCTCTCGCATGATACCTACTGCGAGGATGGTGACATTATAGAATCCCAATCCAACATTAACGTAAGTCTCGTTTAATTGGGGGATTATAAATATTGGTTTTCGTAGCATCTAGATATACGCATGTAGAAACTAGCCATGTGGCAAACATCTAAATATATGCATATAACATAATGAAGATAATGTATCCTTGTCTTACTACATTCAATTCATGATTTTATTTCATTGCATCAATAATCATTTTATTTTTTCTGCCTTTCATTAATATTGAATCATCATTTATTAATATAGAATCTTATCAATTTCTGGATTTTGTTACTTTCTATATTTTATTAACCTCATACGACATGACAAACATAGCAACGATACAGGTATTGGATAAATGTGTCCTTGTTTATTTAAGGGGAATTTCATCTCAGATGTCGCATTTTATTGGTAGATTATTGCTTAGAGAGTCCATATTGTTCAATTTCTAATACGGCCCTATATTTAAATTTTAATAATTTGCTTTTTAATATCGCGATTATGTTGGTGCATGTGCACCACCAATTTGTCTCACTAAGCAATAGCATGTGATGTCGTGTAGGTGGAAGTATAACACATTCCTTATCACGTGACAATATATCATGTTGAATGTTTTGAAACTCATTTTACTGGAAGCCGTTGCTGCCTAAGAAAGCAAACGCTTCCAACTTCCATTGCATGTTGTATGGGATGGACCACCTGCCACATGGTCACACATGTATGGACGCAGTGGAATCAATGCTTAGGTTGCTACCCAACTCGTTATCCCGTCATCGGCGAATCTCTGGCTCAGGATACACTTAAAGTTGCATACCCTCATAGTCAAGGTGTCATCTTGGACATAAAGCGTGTACAGTTACACCTGATAAAAAATCACCTGTCTTAAGAAGCCGCTATTTTATGCTCCTTAATGACATGTCCTGAAATGGCTTGTATTGCTAGACCTCCTGTCAGCTTTGAACACTTTTTAGTACTAACTAGGGTGGATGTATTAAACAGGCTTCAGTGTATTAGCAAACATCTCGGGCCACATTCCTTGCCATTTAGGGGTATCAATCCGACCGCATTTACACCCTCGCATTCATCTCATGTGATTCGAGCGCGCTCAGTACAGCGTATGCTTTGATATTTTATCAGGACTAAGTGTGTGTGGAAGATAACTTGGTTTTGTGAAGCAGCTGACGAATATATGTCCATGGGGTTAAAGCACATTTTAAATAAAGTGCCATATTTAATGATATCGCTGAATCTGATGGTCCTCTGTGCTTCACATTTCAAGACATGGAAGTGTGCGGCAACACAGCAGGATTCTGTGTTTGGCCATGATATGTAGAGAAAATCTAATAACTGCGAAAAATCAGAAAACATTGCGAAATATGACAAAAACTTGGGAACACGTGTCAGCAATCTCCCATGGCTATTGTTATTTTATAAGAAATGTCTTAGAAATTGATTTGCCTATAAGTGACGCATTTGGTGACTGATTTTCCGGACATAAAAGAAGAATCCAGTTTCTCAATCCATCGCATGGCATCATAATCAACTATGTCACATGTAGGCTGACGTCAACATCAATTACGTCATGAAAGACATGATTGAGGCTGTCATAAACGCTTAATAGTCCGTCAAATTGTACGGAATGTATGGCTTTACTGTTTAATAAATATGCTGTTGAATATTGTGAAACTAATATGCTTGTGTGCTGTAGGCTGCAACAGCACCCGGTCAAATAAGTTTCAAAATATATTCAACAACTTACATGTAGAGTCTTCTGGAAACTGCGATTTGTGGAGTTCAGGGATCGGTTGATGGATGGAGCTTAGCTAGAGATGGGCGGGGCACAGCTGAAACTGAATTCATCCATTCTTTAAGACATTCCAAAATCACTAATAAGCACATTCTCTTGTATTTCTGGGATTTGTTGATAAATGTTCGAATTCTGACCATATCCGTATAGATGGCATCATATCTTAAATCTGTGTGAGACGAGCATGTTTTAAAACGTGTCTAGCTATGGTCGGAAAATTCGCGGCTCTGGCTGCAGCAGTTTTGCTTCGTTTTTCTAACGCACTGGCAATGCGATGGCTGCAATTTGTGTGCTAATCTAAAACCCACAGAATACACCAGTAAGTTTCCTATTTCCCTAGCCAGGATTCGAACCACTTATCCTGCAATTCCGCATAGCTTCAGTAATGACGGTACTGGCAGTAGTAGTTTTGCTTAAATTTTCTAATGCACTGCAACGTCATGGCTTCAATTTCTGTGCTAACCCCGCCGACAGAATGCATCAGTAAGCTTACATTGGTGAGGACCATTTCCGTAGTTGGGGATCGGACCGCCAACCTGCAATTCTGTATAGCTTCAGTAACCCTGGTATTTTTCAGCTGGACAACTGTGCCAAGACAAAGTCTTGGTTTAGCAGACAAGCTTTCACGTGTCGATTACACTGATACACTAAAGAATGCATATGGAACTAGTTATTGAGTGCACACTGTATGCCGTGTTTTCCAGGCCCTCGCGTGGTCTCCATCGCAGCACTGGCAGTAGTAGATTTGCTTAGTTTTTTAATGCACTGTCAACGTTTAGCAGACCACCTTTTACATGTCAGATATAGTGACACAGGGACGAATTCACATGGAACAATCCTTTGAATACACCCCATACTGTGTGTTTACAGGCCGTCACCTCGTTTCTGTGCTAATCCCTGCCATGGAATGCGCACATTATTTTGTTGATCATCATTTCCCAGGTCGGGGAATGAACTGCCATCCTGCAATTCCGCAAAGCATCAGTAACCCAGGCATCTTGCTGTTGGACCATCGTGCCAAGAAAAGATCGTGGTTTAGCACACCAGCTTTCGCATATACTGATACACTGACCAATTAATATGAGACTATATTTTGGATGCACACCGCATGGTGTGTTTGCCAGGCTCCCACCCAGTGTCCATCGCGGCAATAGCACTAGTAGCTTTGCTTAGTCTTCCTAACTCCTGATAAAGTTATGGCTTCAATTTTTGTGCCCAAGGAATGCACGCATAAGTTTACCTTGTTGATTACCATTTCACCAGTCGGGAATCGAACCACCATCCTGCAAATCTGCATAGCATCAGTAACCCAGGCATCTTTCTGCTGGACCACCGCGCCTCGGCAAATTCTCGGATTAGCACACCAGCTTTCAGATGTCGGATATACTGATACACTGACGAATTCATATGGGATTATCTTTTGGATGCACACTGTGTGGTAGATTAGCGGTTGCCTTCCTTCCGACGATAATACGACGTTACCGGCAGATGTAACCGGCTGGAAAAATAAAATTGGCCAGCAAAAAGAAATCGGTTGATGGGCAGTAGGCTTTAGATGATATATTTGGTTTAGGAATAATTAATTATTTGCAGCTCGCTCGCCGTTAAGAACTACACTGATCACCTCTCGCACATCTCGAGACGCCGGTCGATGTTTGGAGCTATACGTAGTCACCACAATGATATAGCCATGTAGTCCAAGCAGTTATTTACTGGCCAGTCCATGATCAAGCTGTGTGTCAACAGTGTAGTCAGAGAAACGGTCATTCGTATTCCGTGAGATCTTCTTCGATACGAGGTGGAGAACGGTATCTCGTATGTATTAAGTAGCCATTGGCGTAGTGATTTCCACTAGAATATTGTAGTAGAAAGAATTGAAACTCAAAAGGACACGAGCCATACCAGACAATATTAATTCACGTAAAACGAGATGATATAAAGCCTATAGTAGTTTGTATGACAAGTAGTTAACAGAAAAATAGTCCCTCTGAATTCGTCGTAAATTTCAAATCTGTTCAAATCGATCGCACACAAAATGAGGTCAGGAATTTGCTGACGTTGCGTAGATGCTGATATCACACGAACCACCTGGATGGAGTACGTTGATTTTAATGTATGTATCAAGCTAGTGATACAGAGTTTAACATGATATCAGAATCAATACGATCCACAGTGTTCCTTTTACAGTCCCCTACCGGAGATAGACTAGGTCCAGATCTGTCTGGTGGAGTCTGTGTAACAGTGGAGCCGTTATGATGAGGCAATAAGATGGCCAGTCGTTACATTAGAGGTGAACACACGTGTCATGCG